>JAPMNZ010952634.1:0-11518 GCA_029875035.1 Pomatoschistus microps | reverse complement strand
ACATTACGTTACAATGTTTGTTCTTCTAGATGCCATCTTCAACACGTATTCTAAACAGGATGATATTAGTCGGGATTTGCTCCAGAAGTGATGAAATATCCTTGTATTTATTTAACATGTGAGAAACTTGCCAGACACAGAGTAAATGATGAGCCTCCAACATTATTAACTGCTTTGTAATATTCGCACTCTGCACATCCTTAGATCAACAAGCTCCTCCAGTCTCTAGTCTCTCAATGCACCATGGTTCCGCCTCCACCACTGCCGATCTCCATTAGTGCCTGCAGTTTCTGTGGAGAGCGTGTTTTATGGGCGCACTGGCAGTAAATCCGGAGCGGAGACTTGGGTAATTAAGTGAACCTCGCCGTTCCGCAGAGAGCCCTCCATCATGGTCTGACTTGACCACAGCTGATGGATGTGTCTGGGCTTCAAGTAACAATAGAAGACCTCATCAAGCTAACAATAGGATTACATTACATAATAGTCAATAATGTCAGACGCTATCTTCATCTTTCAACATGTTATTGGCACTTGGAATTGGCCTTCAATAACATTGTATTGTGCTATTTGATTGACAATGCACAGTACTTGCTGGAGTAAGCACACTTGTTTACAAACCACACAAGGTAGATTTGAAAATAAAGTAAATCTTGTCCACGTAAAGGCCTCACTTGATGACAGCTGATGGAGCTAAACGTTAAGACAATAGACAACTGTTTTAACTGGACACAACAAGATGTAATGAGGTGTTTTAAGTTATTATGATCAGAGGACATAACAATGGACTTGCGACACATTACTACAAAAATTTGAGTCGACAAACAAACAATAACCCACTGCATACAAATACTTTCTCGTATCGGCCCTCTGCTGTTCACATAAACTCACCAGGAAGCAGGAATGTGTGCTCATCACCTTTGAAGATTTACAGCTGATAAAGCTGTGTCTAAATCTTGTATTCATAAAAACACATACATTGACCACATTGCTACTGTATAGAGCCAGGTGTGACGCAGAAAGCATGTATGAACTGTGCTATACAAACACTCAACAACATTCACACAAAAATATTCCCAACAGCTCATTATTTCTCCTTTTTAGTCTCAGTTAGAGTCATGTGTTCGTTTGCTACTTATTTTTCCTTTCATTTCTGAGTTCATATGCAACTCACATGACATCCACAAAGCTCCCATCTCCATGTTTAGGCCACGCCTCCATTCCTGCAGCTTCATTACATCCACAAGCAGATAGAGTTGTGTGGCTAACCGCCCTCCTTCTCCAGCTAATGGCTTTTGCATGTGCCTCAGCCCACCGGCTCCAGTGGTCCCGCTCTTGCTCCGAACTTGGAAAGCCGGAATGAAGCGGCCCCATTGTTGTATCGCAGTTGGAAAGAATTAACACTTTTGTGAGCGGAAGGAAACCTGGAAACAAAGTGCTAAGAAAGGGTGGCAGGGGAAGGGGATGTTGAGAGTTCGGAGGGGACTTGAAGTATCCTGACCGGAGTGAAAAGCCAATGGAAATGCTCGGGACGCCATGGAACATTCCGTGGTGGTGTTGTTACTTAATATGAGGGTGGGAATGGAAAGTTTGCTCGAATCCATTACCAGTTATTCTATCCCTTAGTTTGACCAACTACGTAATGATAGGGTCTCGCTAAAAACGCTGCAAAAGTACACCCAGTTTTACATCGATCTAACAACAAACCAAAACATCCAAGGTCTGCACAGAAGGCATCACAAGAACGGGAAGCTATAAGAAAGTGCAAAAAGTGATGAAAAATAAGTCGAAAATTGCTCAAATATAGCTAAATGTATCTTAACTTAAAACAAGATTTGCCAATGGGACACGCACAATTGTCTTGTTTTAAAAAGATACAATCAATGTCTCCCTTGGAATGAAAAAATAAGACTAAATGGAATGGCAAATCTTGTTTTAAGTCAGAATGTACTCAAATTTGGATAAAAACTACTAGATTCAAACAATTATTTCCTCATATGTTTATCCTACAGGCCCTACATCAGACCATGACACATTCTTGTGGAGCAATAATTAGTAATACATTAATTTATTCCACCTCTACTGATCACTAGTGAGCAAGCGGCTATGACTAACACAAATGTCCTGGGAAAATTTTGGGAAAATGAACTGGAAAGAAAAGTAGAAAGCGAATGTTAAATTTTACAAGGCGCCTCATATAGGAATCTGGGGATGGAATAACAAGGTATGGAGTTCAGTCGGGCCAAAAAAAGAAAGTCTTGGCACGGATCAGACGGCTGTGCACAAAGTGTGAGTGGACTATCAGCGGTGTTTTCAGAGTCTGGTTTAAGTGAGCGCTGTTAAACTAAAGCAAATAGGCCTGTCCACGTTCATTAGCACAAAGGGATACCACCCAGGGGAAGAGAAGGTGGAAAAAACCCCAAAAAGATCAACTAAAAAAAGGATATTTCACATGTTAACACAAAATAATCCACTGTAATACTGCAGAATTACACTTTTTGAGGACAAGCGCTCGTTAGACCCGCCCATATTCACCCCCGCAGCCTCCTGATTGGTCGAAATGCATTCAAATCACTTGGTCCCTTGTCATTGATTTAGCTGTTCTCCTCCAGCAAATACTACTGGTCGTATTTATAGCAATGGGAGGGACCAATTTAAAAGTATTATTGCTGGAAAACACTGATTGTATAGTAGTGTCCCATGGTCATAAATTTACATTATTTGGAAATGAAATTAAATCTATGTTGCGTGCACTACCTTTAACCCTACAGTCTGATACTTGAACATGAAATAAAAACATAAAAACTCGGGCACCTTCTTGGATAAACAATCATTTTTATTTGTCCAAACAGAAAGAGTCTTGTAAAAGTAAAGTTTTGTATGACATATCAGACCATAATATGCTGTCTTCATCTTAGTAGAAAGAAATGTTATTATTTTGTATATTACAGAGCTGTGTAAGTCACTATTTGACTATTTGGGCTGAGGTAGGGTGCTCTCTTTTCACCTTTCTGTCTGTAAAAGTTGTATGTTGTGATAGAGGTCAGAAATACTGTACATTTATGTGGAAAATAGTGATAGAACCAAACTGTTTTGAGAGAAAGGACTGAGTTGTAGATTTTCTGTGGATGGAAATAGAGATAATGTCTATGTCAGCTTTAAATGACACATACAATGGAGCGAATATTAGAAAATCAACCCTTTTTTGAATTGTATTTAGGGCGCCGAGTCATAAAAGGGTTTAGGAAATGTAGCAACAAGAATAATCATTGCTTATTTTTAACAGCGCAGCGATACAACTTTTGGCCATTGCCCCAGTTTTGCATCATCCAAGTATAATAAATTTTTGCTTATCCTCAAGAAAGTCAAACAACATTGGGCTCCACCACCAAAACCTCAGGCTCTACGTGTGACGCACTCTCTCAAATCCATCCTTAGCCCGATACTTAAGTCCTGAAAGTTAAAAGTGTCTATAATCCCTGGTGAATTAGCTGTTATGGCTGGTTAGGTGTCTTCAGAGAGACTTTGGAGTACAGCTGTTTATCAGTCACAGCAGGATGGAGCTCTTCTAAATACGCCACGTCAAGACACAAGACAGATCTCAGGTGGCTGCGGAGCCCGGAATAGTCCCTCTCTAAGAATAACATCCGGTGCGCGACTGTTATACATTTCTGGATCTTGGAAGGGACTTGTGGGATGAAAAAAAGTAGCTAAAGTTGTAGGTGTTGTGTTACATTTTAAGAGCAGTGGAGCAGTGGTCTCCAAACTTTTTACACATACAATCACAGACACGATCACTATCATAACTATAACAAACTACCAATTATGAATACTAATTTGCTGGAGACATACACTGAAAAAAATGACGAAAACTGTTCACTTTTATGATATTTCAGAACATTTTCTAGGTCATAAACAGAATTGCATTTCTTATTTTTTAAGTGACAAGCCAATATATTTTCCTATACCACCGTTGAAATAAGAATCTGTCACTTGTCCCATTGGTAATTATAGTTTTCTTTTGACCAGATAGATAAAAACTAGATTCAAAGATACATCTACTTGATTCAAGCATTTCCTACCTTCCTTTTCATCAATTTTTGCAGTGTATTTGGGAATCAACATCCATATTCTGCGCATTGTCTCTGCAACAGTGAATGGCAAAGAAAATAAATATGATCAATGGTTGTAAGTAGTTTTTTCAATACAACAAAATAGCTCTATATACTATTGTGTGTAAAATATGTTATCGAGGCAAGTCTGCTCATATGGTTGGAGGAAATTCGGATTGGCTTATGTTTGATATTTGCAGCGAGCAGCAGAGCCCGAGGGTTTGGAAGGTCACTCACTGTAATTATAAAGTGCCCTGATAATGAGCTATTAGGAAGCAGTCTCTTTGGCTAACAGAGATTTCGCAAAGAAAGTGACCAAGAAACACCAAGACTCAGCAGGTTTCCGAATCTCATCCATATGTATCGGGATTAGTCAGCTCTAAAGTCCAAATTCTGGTATTCTCAAATGAACAAAATGTGATGCCCGAGGAAGAGGATGTAATTTATTGCAGGCCTGAGCGCAGAGGACTTGTGGAAGTGAGATGCTTCAAGGAGGAAAGTGAACAGTGTTTATGTGGAATGAGGTGATCTGACGTTAAAGACGAACCAAGTCTGAGATCATGGGTTCTTTTAGACTGTTCCCATAGCGATTACATAACAGATTATTGCATGTTTTGTATGGGAAGTAGTTCTCAAAGCAATACACAGAGGAAGCTGAAACCCAGGAACAAGATCAGATTCAGATTCAGATTCATTTCTTTGCCATTTGCAGTAAAACCACATTGGAATACATACGCAAAAGTCCCAAGATTTCCCAAGACAAGTACATAAATAAAACAAGGTTAAAAATACATAAAACAGGAAACAATTGACAGTTTGGATGGTAAAAATTTGAAACTAAAGTGAAAGACAGTAGATGACTTAAAGCTGGGTCCTTCCTTACGTATGTGTTAGTCACTATTTGACGGTTGAGGCTGAGAGATCTAAAGATAAGACAGAGGCCAAATAATACATGAAAGATAGACCCGCACTATATTGTGAGCATGGACTAGTTGGTTGATTTAAATACATAGTTCCAGTCTGTGTGCTTTGAAAGTTGGGTACCCAAGCTTTAAATACTTGAGTGTTTACTGTTAATGACTAGTGTTTTGAGTCAATTATTCTATGAAACATCTAGAACAGGGGTCTCCAAACTTTCCCATTTTGGAGAGCTACTTTCTAAAGACGATAATGGCAGAAAGCTACTCTGGTCCTTGGGGAGAAAAATGTTATCGGTGAGAGCTAACCTGAGATTAGGCACTGTCACATCCACCAATCCATAGTTAACAACACAATTGTTACCAGTGCACAACTCTGTGTGTGCAACAGTTGGAAATATTCAGTACATTATTGGGTTTGTTCATTTCTAAATCCTTTGGGGAGCTACCTGGAAGGGGATGGTGAGCTTCTGGTATAGCTCCCGGAGTACAGAATGGAAAACCCTGGTCTAGAATCTCTAAGAACCATTTGCGATCATGTTTTTCCTATGTCCTTCCCATTACCGTGCTGCAATGTAAAGTATTGTGGAGCATTTTGAAATAACAGTAAAATATATGTAAAGCTATGTCGTGAACCAGCATTTAAGAGTTTGAATCATGAAGTTATATTTACAGGATATAACCAGAGGGGGGTGAATAAAAGTTATTTAGTGACATCAGAGCCTTCACTGTCGCCTCCAGACCGTGTTAGAAGCAATATTCCCCGTCAGACTGTATCGGAACTCATTATGCACTGGAAAAAACGCCTCCAGCTAAAGAAGTTTGTGCATAGTTTAGGAACCAGGGGGTTATCAGACTGACGTTTTTTGTTTTTTTGTAGGGAGATACGCAATTACATCAACTAAAGCCGGAAAGGCCGCAGTGGAAAACTAAGGGAAAGAAATTATATTATGCACGGCCATGACAGTTCCATTAGCGGTAATCTGGCGAAATATGGGCAAAGTCCAAACAAACGCAAATTGCAGTGGAAATATGTTGTCCCCTATTAAGAAAGCATTAAACTGTATTCAAAATGTAATATAAAAAAAGGCTAAAAGCTTTTAAATAAAAAAATGGCAAGACTACAACATCAGCAGAGACTCAAATCTAAGTCAACACACAGGGACTTTTTTTTTTCGAGGCTTTCTCCGGCGTTTATCGTGGCCAAATAGACGGATTATATATTGTTCTTGTGTGGCGACGCCGTTCAAACAGAGCTTTCATCTGTCGAGCAGGAAGTGATTTGGCCAAAGCTGAGACCATTTAGCTGCTGTAGGAGACAATTAATGTGAACGATAATGTCCTGCCATCATCACCTCCTCTATCAGGGCACAGCTGTCCACACACGGGGTGGCGTATGTTTGGGCTGCTGCAGTGGAAAAGTACAGTAGACCCACATTTACTGAAGACGTTCGATGGTTTTGTCCAGCAGAAGCACCCCAAATCATCATCAATTGTTTTAATGTAAATGTGGAAATTCAGAAAACAACATATCTAACATGAACCGGGTAAACAAATTGAATCAAAAGTGTAAATTTGTGGTTGTAAATAGCAACTTGGAAAGACTGCAGCTATTTGCATTCACAGGACTAAAGTGAATAAAATCACTTGAATTGTTTAGGTTCTAGGAATAAGATATGGGTCAAAAATTACAAAAAATATTAAAATGAAATGACTAATTATTTCAATTCTGGGGACTAATGATTTGTGCTGTAATTGCCGGACTATGAGCCACTACTTTGAACCCTGTGGCATAAATAGGGATGTACAGTATGTACAATCAATATACTTTTATTGTGGTAGAGCTGCGATTATGGGCTTATCATTTAAAGTTTCAGCAGCTATAGCACGCATTCAATAAAATAGATAATGATAAACGTCTCAAGGAAAATAACAGTTTCGGAAACATGCTGACATAAGTGAATGTTCCTTACATTTTATTGTTTTATTTACAAAGCTTTGTCAAATTTTAACACACAGGTCAACAGTGCATCAATAAATCTGTGATAACAGTTGACTTTCTATTCCAATTTAGATAACGCAGTCTATACAGGTTTGGTTAATAGTCCAGGAAGTACTGTATGTTTTGGAGATTTGTCAACGGAACAATCTTTCATGTCGAGAAGAAGCATTAATATTCCAAATGAGACATCGCATCTTTTTCATTATTTATATAATATCAAAACGAGTCAACGGATTTGGTGAGAAAACAAAAAAACTACTTAAATCAAGTTTTTGCAGTGAATCTTTTACTTCTACTGTTGCAGTTGTGCAGCCCTAGCACACAACGATCCCTGACACAGTTGTAAGTTGCTTTTCTTCACAATGAGAGACGACAATGTGGAAAGTAGTGCATATATTTCTCTTAATCCCCATCATCCTCTTCCAGTCTCATACTGTTACTGCACCAGGTGTGTTTCCACTGAGCTCCAAGTCCCACTGCAGCCATCATACAAGTCCAAAACTACGTCCTCCACACCTCATCACGTCTGCTCGGTTCTTGTAGGACCATAAACAACGGGTCCGAGAGAGACGTCCACATCCAGGCACACGGAGACATGTGCTTTGCCATGTGTAAAAACAATAACTCACAGTCTCTGCACCTCATATAATCGCACACATAACTGAACAAAGGGCCTCTTCAGAACACAAGTTTCAATTTGTCGACTTTTCTGAACGCATGCTTCAACGCACACCAGGATTTCTACATGGGTTTTAGATATTAGGCGACCAGAACTAGGTCAAGTTTGAAATCATATAGCATTCATTGCACAAAGGTGAACAGCTTATTTGTTCTGGCCATTTCATGCGTTATTAGTCCTTTTTAACCCTCGAAAATTAAAATTCGAGGGTTAAATATCTGTGGTTAAATGTAGAAGAAAATGATGGTCTAAAAGGGGCTAAATGATCCAGGGCTGGTCAAGTTAAGAAAAATCATAAAAAATTCAGCTCAAAAAACAAATATTTAGGGTATTCACTGTCAATTTGACCTGAGGATATCACTAGGGTTAATGGCATAAAACTATTAAAGATGGGGATTTTTTTCACTTATATATTTAATTTTATTTATTCCAACAGAAAAAGCCATGTTAAAGTTGTGAACAATAGTGAGAAGTCCTGTTTTTTTCACTTTTCTTTCCAAAGAATGAGATCTAGGACTGAACTAAATTGCGCGTGTGAAAACGACCAACTGTTTTGAGAGCTGTAGGAACTATTTAGATGGTAATATAAAAAAAAAAATACGTGGGTTGAAAATGATGTACCCCAGCTTTGATCTACTTTGTTGCATATGCTAGAAATAATCCTGGAATCTTTAATGTAAAATGTATGGGTGTGGCCTATGAGGCATTCACTTTTCCACTGCAGGAGACTCCACCGCGTCAGATCTATGGTGGAGAGAGCTAACAATAAGAAATCATTGAACATCTGAAGTGCATAACGACATCTGAACATATTCATACATTATAATGAAGTTTGTCGTGACTGAGAGCCAGTCATTCATACGTATCATCATATAAATGAGGGAGGATGCTGAGAGGACAGAGAAGATGCTATGGCCTCATTTGTCTCCCTCACAATGTGCACTTTTAGCCTTCCTTCCTGACGTCGGAAAGTCAGCCTGATTATACACTGACGGAGCTGAGAGACACAACAAATCACTCACATCAGAGCCCAGCATCCGGATGCCTTTGCAGGAGGCTATGCAAACAAGACAGAGCTATTCTGTCTGGAGGATTCAATTGTGAGCCAACAATTACGTATATCAATTGTGTTTCCAAGAGAGATTGCATGGGAAACATCATGGACGCCAAAATGTCACTTGAGTAATACAGCAGGAGATTGTTTTAAAGCTGGGGTAACAAACTTTCTGTTTTTGTTTTCATGTTGAATGGCTTTGTAGTGTACCTGCAGATTTGAAATCAATGAATACATAAAGATAAATAATATATTATATATTATTAAAAGAGTCCTGCAAATGAACAACTTTGTGGACAAATCAGACCACAACATGCTGGTTTCATTTCATTAGAAAACATGTTATCTTCTGCAGACTTGAAAAAAAGATCCCTGTGAGTCACTATTGGACCCTTGGGGCTGATTGACAGAGCAAGAGCAGTCCTCTCTGTTTTACAAAAGCCAAAAAGGCTGATTCAAAACTCTGTCAGGTCAAAAAATACAACTGGAAACTTGTGGTAAAACCAAACTGTTTTGGAGGCTAGGAGCTAGTTACATGGATTTTATCACATAGTTCAAGTTATTGTATTTGAAAGAAACGTATTCCAGCTTTAACTGATTTTATAATTGTCAACAGGTTATAGTAGTTTTAATGTTAGCACCAAAAAGCAAATTCAAAACAATGCTGCAGTTGCTTTGCCACTCCCAAATCCATTCAAAATGCACTACACGTTATGGTTTGAACTCAATATCAAAGTTAAAGCATACACATTATTGAGCTCAGGAGCAAATGGTCCATTGCATCTTTGAAGCTCCGCTGAGTGACATTGATGGGCTCTTTGGAGATGGAAGAATGTGCCATCTCCCAAGTGGCAACTCAAAATATCCCCATATATGGCAACACATGGTAAAACTATATATAATCTTGGCAGTTCACAATCTGGGGAAAGTTTGCAAAAAGCATCAGAGATCGATGAGGGATTTGTCAACGGGCTGGGACTGGGTGAAAATGATTGCTGTATTTTTCAAGTTCAGCCTTCTCCTGGCCCTCTCCACTTGGCGTAATTAGACACAGCCACACAACCATTAAATAGACCCTCATGCGCTGAATGGCTGGCTACATTTCAAGCCACCACAAAAACCCAAGAAACTGCGATGCAAAACAGCCGCTGTCCGAGCCAACATCCAACAATTAGAGCAACATAAAGAACTGAATATTGTTTGGCACGTTTATATCACCTCAGGAGACGTGGAAAAATGGCTTACCTTAACTTGACAGTCAGTTTTTAAGTCCGTTCAACCAAAGAACCCACTCCCTAAAGTTTGCTCTTCTCACATGAGCTACGTGCCGGCGTGACTGCACACTTACTTCTCCAGCTCTCTCCCTCCTCCTCTGCTCCTCAATCGCCCACCCTCCTTCTCTCTCTCTCTCTTTCTCCCTCTCTCTCTTCTGCTGTTTGTTTATGCTCCAGTCCGACCAGCCAAGACCCCCATCGACCCCCCCCCCACCCACTTCACTTCGTCAGACAGAAAGCATTGTGTGGTCAGAGGCTCGTCATGTGGACCCGTGCGTGTTGAGGTTTTGCTACAGCCTCTCGGCACAATTTGGCATTTGTGTAAAGAAGGAGCTGTCTGGCCGTGAGGGGATGGGCGGTTCGAATGTTAGTTGTGTTGGTTTATTTGTCAAGCTGAAGTATGAGGCATGAGCGGAGCACTTACCTCGCAAGAGCAAGTAGAACTGCTTCAAAACGATATAAAAGTATCTCACTAATAACGTCCCATCAGCTAAAACGTGTACAACTACATAATATGGAAACAAGAAGAATTTTCCCATGCAATTGTTGCCCTGTGTACTGCATCTCCATGTATCCAATATTATGCATGGATGAATAAGGATCACTGTGAGGACATTCTGCCAATCATTGTACAAATAGATAGATGGATAGATCGGTACTTTATTCTCAGACACAAGGGTCCGAAATTTGTTTTGCACAGTTCAGCAGCTCCATTCGACGTGAAATATAAAAAGTAAACATACACATACAGGACAATTTACTTATAATGACACATTTCAATTTATGATTTAAGCTGCTCATTTAGTTTCAGAATATGAAAAAAGAGATTGGTTTAAAGAGAGATTAAAGATGCTACAAAAATCATTGAGACGACTGGAAATTGAACATTTGTTTTGACTCTTTTATGTTGACACGTTTGTGAAATGCTGATAAGGGTTCAAACAACACAGCTATTGTTCCATATGTTGTCCCATGTCCACACAACATTTCTACATATGTCTGTGATGTGTCAACACCTAATACAAAGGTTACTGCAAGTTTTCGGTTCCTAAAAATATGGAAAGAGGACATCCAAGAAATGACTGAACCGCTCAGTCATTTCTTGGATGTCCTCTTTCCATATTTTTCTTGGTCTGAAACAGGATGGCACACTAAAAAGTGGGAGCACCCAAATTTAACTTTTGCATCATACATACATTTGGTTTGTCCCAACAGAAAGTCTGGTAAGGGTAAAATGTTGAGAACAAATCAGACCATAACCTGCTGCCTTCATCTTATTAGAAAACATTTTATCTTTTGCATCCTGAAAGCTGATTGGCTGTGAGGGCTGTGTTGATAGCTATGAACTAGTCTCATGCATTTATACATAGTTGTTCAAAGTTAGGTAGTTTAGCTTTCTATAATATCCACACAATCCAAGTATCTTCTGCAAAGTCACACAGACCTCCACATCTACAAGTTGCAATGAGATCAATGAAATCTT
>JAPMNZ010952591.1:0-35572 GCA_029875035.1 Pomatoschistus microps | reverse complement strand
TTATATGTATATCTATATGTACCATTGTTGTAATCTGGTCAAGTGAGGCAGCTTTAAAAAACTTTAGCTTTCCTCCTCGTCCTAGTAGAAAGGGGTGGCGGGTGCATAAAAATAAGATGTGGCTAACCTGGTCAGAGAACTAAAACGTCTGTCATAAAACATAATGGAAATTAGGCAATATGAGTAATGGCCTGACCAGACAAGTTGTTCTTGCTCATTTGGTTTAGTATTTTTAACATTTCCTTATGGGAATCAGTTTACCAACTTGCATTGGTCTGTTAGGACAGAATTCAAAGGCATTGTTTGTTCATCTGTGCCTGATACTGGACCTGTCAACAACTGAATGCCTTGTGTTGACCATTGTTGGTGATTTCTTCAGAGAAGGAAATGTGTTCAGTGTTAAGCAACATCACTTTTTACTTCCATCAGAACACCTTTTTGTCTTGCCCTCCCTTTTTTGTAAACCTGCCTTTTTTCTACAGCAGAAAATGAATCTACAAAGGCAACCTGGTAATTTATGAAAGATTGAATTGAATGCATTCTGCTTGAGATTGAACTTTAAACTGAGTGAGGTCTTTGGCATGTGAACATAATTGCATCTTTTTAGCTTTTGAGGAACTTCAGGTACTTTGTGTGGAAATCTGAGTTTCTAAACATCCCCTTACTGCAATGAGACCTGTGAAGCAGAAACTAACCTTTGCACACGTTGGGCTATTCACGTTGGTTTGAACACAGACATTAAGTCTAATACTCTAATAACTAAAGATGTTTATTTGGTTTTCATTCTTAATGGTTCTCCAACGACAAACAATGAAATGATTCAAAGCTGGTTTGTAATTGCTTACAGAAATGTACTGTATTTGTTGTCATTTGATGTTTTTGTCTTGTCAGTCATCCAACATCATGCTGCAGCGCTGCCGAGCTCATGTCAGTATTGTTCTTTCACACCATGCGCTACAAAGCTGACGATCCCCGCAACCAATGCAATGACCGCTTTGTGCTGTCGAAGGTTGGTACCATTTGTAGATGATTTAATTAACATTATCTAGTGGATAACATGCTGCTTGTAAGTGTGAAACTGGGAATCCAATTTTATTTCACCAGGGTCATGCTGCACCAGTTCTGTATGCTGCTTGGGCTGAGGCCGGATACCTAAAGGAAGCAGACCTTCTGAATCTTCGTAAATTTGACTGTGACTTGGAGGGCCATCCCACACCGGTATGTCAACAAACTAAGCAATATGAAGATGTATAAATAATTCTCATCTGTTCTTTTAGAAACTGGCCTTTGTGGATGTGGCTACTGGATCTCTTGGACAAGGGCTTGGAGCTGCGTGTGGTATGGCATATACTGGAAAACACTTTGACAAGTCCAGGTATGTCTGAATTACTTGACCAAGATGTATATGGTATCTGATTTTTGCACAAAGTGATACTAAATAATTTTTCCTCTTGAAGCTACCGTGTTTATTGCATGCTGGGTGATGGAGAATGTTCAGAGGGCTCTGTGTGGGAGGCCATGGCATTTGCAGCTCACTACAAACTGGACAACCTTGTGGCTATAATGGATGTGAATCGACTGGGACAAAGTGAACCTGCTCCTCTTCAGCATGACATGGAGACTTATCGCAAGCGCTGTGAAGCTTTTGGGTGGGTCTTTAGAACTCAGTTAGGGATCAAATATAATATTCATAGCACATTTGGCTGAGAAACTAAAATATGTGACTTTGCGTTCTATCGTCTGTGAAGGTGGAACACGTACATTGTAGATGGACATGATGTGGAGGAGCTTTGCAAGGCTTTCTGGCAAGCTCAACAAGTGAAGGATAAGCCTACATGTATTGTAGCAAAGACTTTCAAAGGCAAAGGGCTGAAAAGTATGTCTACTTATTTGCACTTATCTACATTTGTTTGTGCAGGACTAGCTCCAGGTTGTTAGATGCAATTTTTAAGCACGAGAAAGTTATTTTAATTTCAATTTATTTGCATCCTTGAATTAACTGTGTTATGAAAATAATTTCACTACTGTGAAGTTTAAAGCTGGAAAGGTTTGTGAACGTCCTTGTCAGGGTTAATTTATTTAACAAATATTTAGTAAACTAACAATGTAATTCATATTCGGCAAATAAATCATGACTAAACAAAAGGGCCAATCACCGCACGCCTTGTAGTGTCAAAATGAAATGTTTCTTTAAGGTTGCTGTTAATTTTAGCTTACTGCAATGAACATCCTCCTAATTGATGTTGCCGTTGCCAATGACCTGATTGACTAAAATTAAGTTACTGTAAATTAGACATAAATGTAGATGTGATGTGTTATACCTATGGGCTTTCCTTAGTACAATATTTGAGCATTTAGCAAGTAAGTTTAATTTATAATTTCTGTTTAGATATTGAAGATCTGGACAACTGGCATGGAAAGCCAATCCCTAAGGACCGTGTTGATGATCTCCTGAAGGAGCTCCAGGCGCTTATCCAGGTCCCAAACAAGACTCTTTCCCCTCAATTACCAGTTGAAGATGCAGCCCCTGCTGATCTTAGCCCAATCTCCCTGCCTTCACCCCCAGCTTACAAAAAAGGAGACAAGGTATGCTTCCTCACATATGATCACCGCAATCTTGTTATCAGTGCATGGGTAAAGGTCTACCGGTGAAGAGCGTAAATCTATAGTTATTTTTTAACTTGTCTGTTTTGATCTTTAGATTGCCACAAGACGTGCCTATGGGGTTGCTCTGGCTAAACTAGGTCAGTCCAGCCAAAGAGTGGTGGCCCTGGATGCTGATACCAAAAACTCTAGTTTCGCAGAAACTTTCAAAAAGGCATTCCCCGATCGCTTCATTGAATGCTTCATTGCTGAACAGAACATGGTGTGTACTCATTTAAAAAAATTCATCTGTTGGACTAGTGCTGATAATTGCATGCATTTACTTGTTTTTTTTCATGCTTCAGGTGGGAGTGGCTATAGGCTGTGCCACACGTGGCCGCACAGTCGCGTTCGCCAGCACCTTTGCAGCTTTTCTGTCCAGAGCTTATGACCAGGTTCGAATGGGTGCCATATCACAGACAAACGTGAACCTGGTAGGCTCTCATTGTGGCGTTTCTATTGGTAAGCGTTGTAAAATCAAGGTCTTGCCATATCACAAACTATACAAGCTAATTGTTGTCTTTAGGTGAGGATGGTCCTTCTCAAATGGCACTTGAAGACTTGGCCATGTTCAGGGCTATACCAACATGCACCGTGTTTTACCCCTGTGATGGAGTCTCTACAGAAAGGGCTGTAGAAATCGCAGCAAACACACAGGTTTGTTTGAATAATTGGCATTTCAAATGTATTTTACTGGTACTTATTTCTTCCTCCACTTCTCAGGGTATTTGCTTCATTCGCACCAGCAGACCAGATACTGCAGTGATTTACTCACCAGAGGAAAAGTTGGAAGTCGGAGTTGCAAAGGTAATTTGCAGGAATCAAAAGGCGTTTAAGAATTAAGCTCATGAATGATTTCTCAATTCAGGTGGTGAGGCAGTCTGACAGTGACTGTGTTACTGTGATTGGAGCTGGAGTCACACTCCATGAAGCCCTCGCTGCTGCAGACATCCTGGCCAGCGAAGGTACTGCTCTGCCCTCTAGTGGACGCATGCTTAAATGGTCTTTCATTAATTTATTGGCTCCAGCTAAAACTGTTACTTTTATTCCCACAGGAAAGAATATCCGTGTAATTGACCCATTTACTATCAAACCACTGGATGCGGCCACTATTGTGTCCAGTGCCAGAGCAACAAAAGGACAAATCATTACAGTGGAAGATCACTACAAAGAAGGCAAGTTTACACAAAGACTGCATTTTATTTTACATAATGGACCTTGTAACTATTTTTCAATGTGTTTTTTTTTCTTCTAGGTGGCCTTGGAGAAGCTGTACTGTCTGCTGTTGCCACTGAGCCTGGTATTGTTGTTACCCGGTTGGCAGTGACTGGTGTCCCACGTAGTGGAAAACCTCAAGAGCTCCTTGACTTTTATGGCATTAGTGCCAAACATATCGCTAATGCAGTGCGTCAGACCTTTGCAAACTAAAGTTACTTTTTGTACTCCTGTCCTCCTCTTCTCTTCCTAATTCATTGCTGAAACTACAGGACTGTAAATTTTGCTTAAATGTTATTTAAATAACAATCAAGTGAGGAGTTACAAATTTGTAGAGAAATTTAACTAAAGCCACCTTAGACATCACTGTAACATTCCTAAGTATTAATCAAAGGATTATAGTCTACCTTTCCGCCCTGCATCCCCTTTTTACTAATGCTGTACACCTCTTCAGTAGTGTGAATAAAATGATCTATCTCATTTGTCATGTGATCTATGAAAAAGGGTATAATGAAGTGTAAAGCGTTCTAATGACTTTTGGTATTGTGATTTGAATCTTGGTATTGTTGATGTGAAACTGGGTGTCTCATTTAGTTTTGTCTAAATTGTTAGTTGGAACCATTTTGTTAAAATCCTTAAAGGCCATCCTGTAGAACCTGAAACCCTAACCTCTAAATGTTCATACCATGTCACGACAGGTTGAAGAGTTTATCTGCAAACCTCACCTTGGTGAAAACTCCAGCCGTCGCCGCACAGGCCAGGGGCACCTGTTCTGTTTGGCTCTGCATGTCTGGACCAGTCAGAGCTCTGGTGGTTGTGTGTGAGAGAGGCTGCTCACCCAGACACCATGTTTTTAAACACTATTTAGTTTGATACATAGATGTTACTGGATCATTGCCAAACATTCTGGAATCCGGTCTGAACTTTCTACCCACCTCGTAATTGAATGTCTGACATCAGCATTTATGAACCATTGTCCAGCCACCTCACTCCTAGAAGGCCTTAACTATTACTTTACATAACGGTGACGTAAGACAAAAGTTTGATGCTGGTCAATGTCTGGTATGTGCCACTTGATACAGTTGTTAAAATAAAATCAATTTAATATATTTAGTATAAATAAGTCCCAAACCATGGCAACTAGGAGGAGCTGACTGTTATGAAAGCAAACTGAGAGGGCAGACGCAGGGTACTAAGGCCTTTATACCAATGTGAGAGTTTGTTTTTTACCACTCCGCCTTCATATTTTCCTTCTCCCTCCTGCCCTCTCTTTACCACAACCTTGCAGCGGAAGAGGCAGGTGTATTCAGTCGCTTTTGTCTCTGCATCAGGAATATACAGCTTTATATAGATTGTTTTTTGAAGAACTGGACCGAATTCTCATTTATTTTCCTTTTTATGGCAACAATGTGGTTTATTGTGGTTTCTGTAAGTTGTTGGATTTTGACAGGACAAGGTTTTTCACTTTGGTCAGACCACAATGCTGGAGATCTTGCATCACATGAGTCATATGAATTGGAAAATGCACCAGTTCTAGAAAACCAGGGTAAAACAAGAGCCTTATCTGCATATTTTCTGGAAACAAATGGAACAGGAGGTAAGAAAGACTTGTATTTTTATTGAATTTTAAGCCATCTGTTCTATAGTTTGTGGGTTTGGTAGCTTTTTTTTTGTTTTTGAACTCTGGTGGTATATAGGGCCTCTATGGGTACTCTAATAACTAATTTTGTTATAACTACAAGATTCACATGGTAACAAGGATTTTCAAATGGACCAAGAGAGTCACCAATGGAGACCAAACTTCAATGAGGTCAGCAGAAAGAAGAGAGGCACCTGGGGCAGAAAATATGCGGCAACTGTGGCATCCACTGCATATCGAATCGTACGAACACTCATCACACCAATCTAAGAACAAAAACATGAAGTCCTTTTCTATGTGATTATTTACAAATGTCTTTCTTCATAGTTGGGCCTGACTCAGCCTCTGAAGGGATGGAGAAGTAAAACTGAAAATTCTACCGATGGACTCATGTCTGCGCTGAAAGACCTGTACACTGAAAAACAACATCTTTTGGACAACACCAAAGCAAAGGTAGAGGAGGAAGAGGAGGAGGAGGAGGAGGATGACGACGATGATGATGATGAAGACGATGATGATGATGATGAGGAGGAGGAAGAAGAGGTTTTTGTTTTTGATGGTGAAATGTGTTTGCTACAAGTGAACTTCAATAGCATTGTGTGTGTGTGCATGTTGTTACCAAGGAGGAAGAGGAGGAGGAAGAAGAGGAGGAAGAAGAAGAAGAAGAAGAGGAGGAGGAGGAAGAAGAGGAGGAAGAGCCAACGGAGGTGCCCAATAATCAAACAAAAGCCCACATAAGCTTGGGCACGTCCCAGCAGCCAACAGAATGTGTTGTCGGTGCAGCAGAGATCAGCTGCAGAGGCCTGGCTCTGTCTCGGCTGCCAACGTTCAACAACCCGGACATCACCAAACTGGATATGACAGGTTTGAATATGGATAAGAATTATATATTCAGTCTTAGGTTTACGAAAAACAGAATTACAGCATGAGCTCCTCAATCCACTTTCTATACAGCGACTTAGCTTCCCTAAAACATGTCATTTCTTTCTGTTATTTATCGTAGTAGTCTTCCACCTCTTAAAAAGTTTCAGGTCTCCAACAAAACTTTCAAATCAAGATTCAGTCGTTGGTAAATTTTTTCCTGCTAATTTAGTTCACTAAATAGATTGTTGTTTTAGTCAAAACCTTGTCAAATGATAAGTACAAGTCTTCACTAGTGTGTCTTAATATGTGGAATTTATAAGCATGTTCTTGGATGTTGACTGACATTCTGATTGGAACTCCACAAGGGATTGGTAGAGCACTTTTACATTTATTACCAAACACAGAAAATAAAAATACCTAATGAATAACAACAGCAATAATTGAATGAACACTGGCCAAAGCATAGTTTTATAGAGTTCACATCCACCCTAGAGTTCCTAGTGAAGTCCAAACTAATGTCAACATATTGATGGATTGTAAGGATCTTCTCATCTTTGAAACTTCTTCTAACATCTTTTAAAGGTAACATGCTCAAAAACCTACTTCCAAAGGATTTCTCTGGCCTGAAAAACTTGGACACTCTGGATCTGAGCAAAAACGAACTAGTGGATGATGCACTGGGCCAACGCACGCTTTCAGTGAGTAGAAGTATTCACAGTGGTGTAAAACTGGAGTCTTGGGGTGAATAATATGAAAGAGTTTATGTGGTCCCTAACCTTTTTGTTTCCAAATACATGATTTTCCAGTTCATTATCTTTTCAAGGTTATTTCATTTGTATTTGAGTAGATTTGTGTTGCATTGGACAGACATCATCCCATTCAATACAACACCAAGAGGCCTATGGGGTTCTTTTGTGAACTGTTTTTTACTGGTTCCTCACTGTCCTATTACAAGCCATTTTATAAGCCTCCTCTCCATTAATTAAAATAAAACATAGTCTACACCGTATGATTTTGGTCATTTTCGGAGTGCAGCCATTTAAGGCCTGCAGTGAAGTCATCCTCCACCAAGTTTTAACAGCACCATCAAAAATACACTTTTCCAATTTAAATTCATGGGAAAAACTTAAACATCTTAACATTCCATTTGCGCATGCTGCTGTAATAACAGAGTAAATAAACAACGCTCTTTCTTGACACACACAACAAACCACTGGGGCCAAAAATACTGGATGGATGACGTGGGTGCGATTTTCCCATTTTGGTGAAAGCAGGATGCCAATTATGGACTTAGAGTCTGTTTTATAATGAAATGTTTTTTTTGTTCTCTCTCTCTCCCTGAACCTGTTTGACAGAATTTGACTCTTCTCAAGATGCTAAACCTAGATGATAACCTGCTCACCACATTACCAGGGCTGCCAGCGTCTTTGGAGATGTTATCAATCAACAACAACAGACTCAGATCAATCACTACACACAGCTTTGGAGGTTTGTATCTGTGGAGGAATGATGTGAAAGAGGATTGTATATACTGATAGAAATAAATGTAAAATTACTCTCATTATTTATTAGCCTGAGCCAATTGGAGAAGGCTATTGTTATTCGCCTGTTTCTTATTTTCCCACTGAAACAAACACATTTTTCACCCTGAAGACATGCAAGAAAACTCTCACATGCATTCTAAGTCTAATCCATTCGACTCTGCGAAAAATGTGATAAATTAAAGCCTCAAGAAAGACCATCTGACGCACACTGACTCGACATCCCACCTCAGGCTACTCTGGTCAATAGAATGCTCTTCTCCACAGACAGAGTTAAACATTTTTATTCGTCTAATCTTTTACAATATATTCTCTCCTTTTTATTTCACAGACAACAGGCTGTCTTCATCCTATTAAAAACATGCTATATTTTGCATATTTATAAGAAAGAGCCCTGAGAGTCACTATTTTTGACACTAGTTGAGCCTCATCTAAAGCTGTGAAAGATGGTAGAATATATGCTTGTGAAATCTATTGATAGAACCAAACTTTTTTTAGATTAAGGAACTATGATTTATATAGTATATATTATCGCGGTTTTAAAATGTTAAAAGGACAAAGATAAAGTAATTTTGAAACCGCAACAAATTAACTATGTGATAAAATACATGCAACCAGTTCCTAGCTCTCAAAACCATCTTCACTATCTCTCACATGTACAGCATTTAGCCTCTGCCACATCTCTTTCTATTTGAACAAATTGTACCAGTTATGAAACAAACAAAACGCAAGCTAGGTAAAATGCAATCCTTCCAAACAAACCTCTTGATTGTGTGTTTGCGTTTTCTCTTCCTAATTATACTCAAATAGTGGTGCCCTGGCCTTTATCATGTGTAGACTATGAGACTATTAATGTGGCCTATTTTCCTCTAGGCCCACTCATTATTATAACCAGCACAGTCTAATTTTATACCACATTTAGCCCTTATTTAGTCCTGTTAAAAGCTGCTAATAATCTGCTAAAACCTGCTGGTAGAACAGACATGTTATCATAAGTGGCAATAAAATTAGTGAATCTGGCACCTAATTCCCGACTCCCTTATTTCACCGGGCACAGTCATCTTATTTGTTGCATTCATTAAACAACATCATTTTAGGGCTGGCAAACCTTGTACGTCTGGAAATGGAGGAGAACTTCCTTGATGAGGGCACAGTTTCACCCGAGGCCTTCAAACCTTTGGAGAACCTGCTTGATCTTCAGCTAGACAACAACCGCTTCAGGTCTTTCCCCCTGGGCCTCCCACCCACTCTGCAGGTAACTTACTCATCTACAACAAATAATCAAACTACCAGTAACTGTCATTTTGTGTATTAGGAATTGGAGATCAGTGAAAATCTAATAGAAAACATAAGAGAGGAGGCCCTGAGAGGCTGTGTCCACTTAAGAGTATTGGACTTGAGCCACAACCTGCTGACCCAGAGAAGCATCGCTCTAAACGCATGGAGACAGGCAGGGTACGTACGCAACACTCCCTCACACCTCCACACGGGGGCGCCAAAGAGCTTTCATTTTTACCTGAAGGTGCCAATATACCTCTGGAAACTCATAGGGAAAAGCAAACAATCTGCCAAATCTTAACTTTATTTTTCAGCAGACATGCAGCTGTTTGTGTAGAGGCATAAAGCTGGTGTACGTAACTTTCAAATATATTTTTCAATCACTAATGTATTTTTGGATGCGTAAGATGTGCATTTTTTTTATATATTTTGATCAGATTTTTCAAACAGAGGAGTGAAAAAGGCTCACTCAGCTCAGCTCTCAGCCAATTGTGACTCCTATAAGTATATCTAACATGTTATCTAATGATATGAAGACAGCAAGTCGGATTTGTTCACAACTTACATGCAAGATTCTTTAGGTTTTGGGAGCAACATTGTGCATTTTAGTAGGTACTCCAACTTTAACCCTTCAACAGACAAAAAGGGATGTGAAAAGACAAAGTAGACCCAATCCAGAATATCATACCCATTAACCACCGCAAGAGGACAGCCTGCTCTGAATACTCTGACCTATTTCTTACTTTATTATGACAGCGTATTGATAGTTTACTTTACTTAAGCATGTGGAATATTCACATTTGATCTGCTTCACTGACTTTCACATACCAGTGTCCTGAGTCATACATACAGCACTTTACCATAAATAAGACTTGGTGCGAGAGAGAGAGAGCATTACAAAGTGTGCCTTGTTTAAATATAGTGAATTCCAGTGCGCTTTCCTTTACTCTCAAGCATCATTTTGAACCACAGTGGGAGAGGAAGACACAAAAAAGAAAAGGAAAAACTGCTTAAAAAACAGTGAATTTGAATTTCACATAAAGTGTAAAGAAAGAAGTAAGACATCTATCACCACCACTGTCTTGATCCCTCCACACAAATTGTTGCAGGCAAGTTTTATGAGATCTAACAGAATGTAATGTTTCTGTTTCTGAAAATACATTCCTTCAAATAAAATGGCTCTGTGTACAGTAGTTTACGTGAGTGGCTTGAGTTGAGCCAAATAGGCAGTCAGTGTTAATGTTGCCTCCCACTGTGTCTGGGGATATGGGGCCTAATTAGAGTTCCAACTTTTCAGCTCAGTCTTTTGGCTTGAGAGGGAGCACTTAATATGTATCATCTGGGAATATATTTTCTGTGTGAATTGCTTAACAACCAAAACATGGTAATTTGAACTCAGGTGCAGCTTTTTTTTTCAATCTGCCCATTAAAATGTTTATCTCTTCTATCAAATGGGAACTGACTGCACTGACCTCCGTACCTCAAACTAATATTTTCTAAGCAACTAGTATTGTCTAAGCACTTATATATATATATATACATATGTGGCTTCTGTATTTGACCCATTCTGAAATACCAATTGGTCAGGACTACAGGATCTGGAGGATATAACCTATTGAACGTGTGTTTAGTGGTAGAGGAAACCAGTGCAGTCAGAAGAAACCTAAGCAGGCACAGGCAGAACATGCAAACTCCACTCAGAAAGACCGGGATTCGAGCCCAGGACCTTTTTGCTGAGAAGCGAAAGTGCTTACGACTCTCTCACTAAACATACCGTTAAAATCCTTCTTAAAGATTTTTTTTAAAAATATCTGTGCATTCATTAATGTATGTTACTTAATGAATGCACAGATATTTGCGTGTTTGGATCGTATAATGCATCTATGTTCTACACCTCAGATTAACAAGCATAGAATGTTAAAAAGACATAATCATATTCTGGCTTTTTGAGTTTGCACAATTTTAAATCCACCTAACATCTTAATCAAAGCTGCCAGGCACGTTACCTACTGTTGTGCATGTTGTGTCACAGCCTGATGAGACAAATCTGTTTATCCTCAAACCAACCATAATTAGTTCTATCAATAAATTACACAAACACTCACTGGTTTTTGCGTCACTGATGTTATAATGTTTGGTTCTCCTGTTATACTAAGGCCTATCCAGAAAAGCAAAAATAGTCTCTGCAGACGAGTAGCATCAATAGGATCAAAGCCACAACATACAGTAACTTTCTGAGAGACCAGACTCAACCACTGTTACTATCCTGGACTGAAGAGGTGACAAATACGGTTTTCTCCCATTAATCATTCCTCACAGTACTATTTCCATGGCAGTCTTATCCTGTCTAGTCTGTTGGCGCTGGTCTTCTGTGCCAGTACTACCTGTGGTTGTGGTTGGATTTGGACACGAGCTAAACTGGCATATTACTGTGGCACACATGGAAATATTTAAGTGAGTGTGAGACAGACACAACACTGTGCGCTGGTCCATATTCCAATTAAAAGGATGAGTCGAGCTTATAGGCACTGATTGATGATGTTCTCAATACGCTTCCAAGGTACATATTATTCAGCATACTCCTAACTACAGAGGAATTTCACTGGATTTAGAGTGGGTCTTCTATGAGGTCTCTTTTGTATTTGCGATATAAGATTGTACGATATTTGGTTCTTGTGGAAAAGCAGGTGGACTGTAGTAGATAAGGTTGTGACGAGTCATGTAGGGCCTTTGTGAAGAAAACCCTTACTGCTTTCAGTGCTCATTAGTACAGAGCTGGAGATGGACTTCTGTAGAGTTACATTACTGCAGTTTGGCAAACAGACTGCAGTCATCTCGCCAGAATCATCACAAGTCTATGAGCCATGTATACTATTACATGGCACCAGGAGTTTTGCATGTTACAACACGTTACTTTTAAGCAACAGAATTTCAAGCTTTGTAACAGAATTTTTTGGCCATAATTTGGATGTTATGAGTGAAAACAGAAACGTGTTTTCACTCATTGTTAATGGTTGTGTGAAATCATATAATGAGAAATAAATTTTTTTATTTTTTATTTCAAATTTTTATGTCAACCGAAACTACTCAACTGGATGCGATTAGAAGTATTTCTATTTTAAAAATCTATGACAGCGTCTTATGAGGTCGTTCTTTGTCCTTTCTGGTGTATATCCTTCTTGGCCTCCATTTCCTGTGAATTCCTGGGTGACCTTGAACACTATCTTAGAGATCTCCCCAGATCAGCTCAATGATGTCATGATTTTAAAAACGAAAAACTAAAATGTTTTATGGTTTCACACAACCACTCTTGATGAGTGGGAAAAAGAAAATATGACAATTAAGTTTCTGGCTGGGTATATAAACTTTCAATCACTGTACCTATAAATCCCCATTGTAGCTTGCTTTGTTTTGTCTGGATCCATCATACATCCCAAATAATTATTACATTCATGTCTCCGAGTAGCAAGTAATCCCTTCTGTTGTTTTTCTCTCCCCTACATAGACATTGGCTTGTCTTCATGCTCAAGTATGAAACACAAGGGATTGAAATGTATACGAAAAACTCAATATTGTATTTTTTTTATCATTCCCAGAATAGGTTCACTTTTAGTTCAGTTTTCAGTCTTGGGCCTGAATCTTTCACTCACTGTTGAGGCCTTTATGCCTGTACAGCCTCAGGCACATCTCCTGCTGCTCTCTCCACAGGTCAGCCTTTCAATCTGAACTCCCCAGCAGCGCCACTCTGGAGAAAAGACTGCGAAAACAAAAGCAAAGGCTGGTAAATAAACCAGCAGCAGAGCCAAAATTAAAATATGAATTTAACTTGACCAAACGGTATTGGCGAGAGAAGAAAAGTGAATGTCAAAATAGTGGTCCAAGCATTATACATTGTGGTACCTGTGGCACAGCTCGAAATGTAGCAGTGATACAAGCAGTCAATCTATCAATCTGTCAAAAATATTAAATACATATCAAGATAACTTTCATTTTTCACAAAACATAACTGGTGTCCCTTTTTGACTTAATCAGACCGCAGCATGCTGTTTCCAATTTTATTACAAATCATCTTTTGTATAGTTTTGGGTTGTGAGCTTATTGGCTAAAACAGTAGATACATGTACCAAATTGTAGAGAGCGAGGAACCACTTCAATGGAATAATACTGAATAATTGATTTTGTTGTGGTTTGAAAGCTAGGTACCACACACCTCTGGGCATCAGCAGTTGTTACAATATTTGAGGTACTTTTTCACATTTCTCTATTACATCCACGTCAATGGAAAATAGGGTAACTTAACAAAACAAAACATCCATGTCCACCGCAAGTATAAAATTCTAATTGAAATACAATGTAAATCTTTCCCCATTGGCAGATTACTTAAAATGAGAAATTATTTTTAATTGAGGAATTATATTACATTATTTTGGTTGTGACTAGGCTGTGTTCATGCTGCTTCCACTGCTTTACTGCACATTTAACATATATGGCATTTTGCTTTCAGCTCCCTCGAGTCCTTGGATCTGTCCTTTAATCAGTTCACATCAGTACCCACGGGTCTTCCCAGCACTCTGCTTGGACTGAACCTGCATCACAACAACATCAGTAGCGTTCCTGCCTTCACCTTCAGACACCTGCGCCCCGGCCTGACCTCGCTGCGGCTGTCCCACAACTCTTTGGGGAACCATGGGGTGGAGCGGCACTCGTTCGTGGGCACTTATCGGTCCCTCGCCGAGCTCCTCCTGGACCACAATCGGCTGAAGGAGGTCCCGCGGTGTGTGAGGCAGTTCAAGAACCTGCAGGTGCTCAGGCTGGACAACAACCACATCAGGTGACTGGGTTGGTTCATTTCACGCAACAGATTGAGTACACCCTTAATTGTTATTTTTAGCAATAGACAAACCAAGTGGACTGAAATTGAGAAATATACCTATGCAAGTTTATACATTGGTTGGTTTTCAGTTGTGCCATACTCTATTCATTCTCAAATTATGGATTGAAGAGTCCTCTTTAAGATGAGCAAAGTTTGGTAACTCTTTGTCTGACTTGACACTGCATTCATCTTCTCCCAAACTTCACCCCTGACCTCTCTGGTGGGTTCCTTAGATTTCATAATGCTGTTTAGTGACCAATATATTATTGTCAAACCTCTGAGGCCATCACAGTATACTAATTAAACAAAGATTAGATTACACTCAGGTGGACTCTACAATCAGTTATGCAATCATTTGTCATCAGGAAACCTTTTAAGACAATTAGTTGCACTCAGAGAAAAAAGGGGCCGAAAACATTTGCAAGCCACGTTTACAAATAAAATAGAATTACTTCAAGATTGTCTCTAACATGTGTCTTCGTGTTTGTGATCATAACAAGGCAAAATGTGGTACAGTTCATCGGGTATGAATTATTTTCAAGGCACTGTAAATACTATTATATATTATCAGTTCTTTGTTCTGTCTCGGCAGATGTGCTCTGACCATCTACAGTTCAATGTATCATTTATAAACTTCTTCTAACTATCTTCAGAGATAGAAACGCTCATGTTTGTGAGTTGAACGTATGTAAAGTCATCTGTAATATGACAGATTTTCATAAAGTATTTTTATTCATTATTATATTTTAATTTGGGGAGAAGATATTCTTCAAGAAGATATGCTTTTTTTTCCAGTTTTACATAACATGAATTCACAATATCTTTCAAATTACTAGGTCTATCAGTGTTTCAGATAATTAGTGCCACATTTTCCTCTGTTGTTATTTTAAAGTTGTTCTGTCTTTAACATAGAAATATACAGATGCTATTAATACTAATCACTGTGTTTTATAGAGACAAGTCGGTCATTAAAAAATAAAGCATAAACTATGGAACGTACATGTAAAACTTGCCTTTCTTTATGTCCTATAGGCTGGTGAACAAATGGGGAGTGTGCCATCCTCGAAACTTAGGAACCACCTTGGCCTCAGTCCATATAGAAAACAATGAGATTGATGTGGAGAAAATCCCTCCAAACGCCTTCAGCTGCCTCACGGACGCACAAGGGCTGGTCCTGCATCCACAAATGGGACATAAAGAGGAACAATATCTGTTATAGAAATATGATACATAACAATTGTCATTTGTCATCCAGTGTCAATTTGGTCATAATGGTGTTTTAAGCATTGTATTTTATCGTTCAATTGGAATTTTGAATACGAAATGAATAAATCAAGTACTTTGTCTTTCTGGGTACATGTGGCTATTTACCAGATTTGTAAATAGTATCAGTAGAAAACATATCTAAAGGAACACCATCAGGCTAAGCATGGTTAAACTTAAACTAACCCATGGATCAGGTAGGCTCTGTGTCACACCAAATACCTCCATTTGAGAGACACTGCTCTGTGGGCCATGTGCTATATGTTCCCTATTGTCTGTTTCATCTAAGATAGTTGTAACTATAATCTATAAAAATATATTAAATATGCAAGACCTGTTAAATGAATAATCTTGACCTGTTTCAGAATGATTTCACTATTGCATGAAATCCTCACAGATGCACGGTACAGACTACAGTATAGTGTCATGCCGTGTAGGATCACTTTCCCTAATTGTGTTGGGTCGTACATGCGTGACTGGCCAGAGCTGGGATACGTGTGGGGAGAGGGAGTAATTATTTGGGTTAGCAGCGGGGGCTTTTGGGAAAGAAAGTGATGTTTTGGAGGCCCTTAAAGCCAAGAAACTTTGTACAATATAGTCACTGTTCTGTGAAGGTCGCTGATTATAGCAACATGAGACAAGTAGAATCGGGATTTGAAACAGCAGTGCACTCCAGAGAAATGGCTTTTTGTTGAGGTTGGTTTAAAACGATGGTAACTGAAGCCACTGAAATGTTTGACAATATGTTTTATGTTTGTCGCTTACTTTAAGTTAAGTTAATACAAATCTGACAATGGAATCAATTGTTCTGCCACCGCCTAAGATACAAACCCTTGACAAGGCAACAGAATATAATTATCACACAGAAATGTGCAGTGATGCAAGCTGACGTAAGTGAGAGGGATTGTCCTCATTTCACACTGCAGTCACCTCTGTCTGATCAAAAAGAAATCATCAGAATTCTCCTGTGGTGTAATTAAGCAAATCCATCATTGCTACTTATAATAGGCGTTTTACACAAAACCCTACCAATAACCAAGACTCCATAATCCCCAAACCCCTGAGTCAGAGGAACCACACAATCCCCCTTATGTCCATAAATTATGATGCAAAAGAGCAACACCTATCCACCCAATTTCTTTCACTTTATCCGTTGCCAGGTCGCAGGGGCAGCAGAGTGGAAATCCCAGACTGCCCTATCCACACCCGCTTCATCCAGCTGAGAGACAGAGTCCCTCCATCGTGTCTCGTGTCACTCCTGGGGTCTCCTCCTGGTGGGACATGCCCAGTATACCTCCCCTGGGAGGCGTCCAGGAGTCTTCTGAAACAGATGAAAAAAATACAATGTGCTACAATCCTTATTCATTCACATGCTTTGTTTGTTGAGACAAATATAGTCTTCATTATTATCTGAGTGACAATGATTTGATAACAATACACTGTCGGTATTGTCTTCCAACAACTATATTGAGAGCTGAAGCAATAATTGTCTGATCTATAAGCTTTGTCAAACAGAGGCAGTCTGCATAAAGATGAATAGGCTTCACAACAGTGCAGCTGTTATGCAGACGTGAATTTGAATCCCGTCCTTGTCGACCTGTGACTGTAATCACAGTGGGTGCTGCTCTTTCTGTATGTGTGGTTTACAGTCCCCATAATTGTACAGTCATTTTGGAAATGCCACATTACTGTCTAAGAACACATACAGGCGTTTGGCACACACAAGCTGAAAGGCAATCACTCACAAAGTATTTCCTGCTATTCACATAAACCTTCTTATTTTGATGTTAAAACTCCACTGTATCGTTATCAGTATCTGTACAGCTGACATTCAAACATGTTGAAACACTATCTTTAATGGCAGTGTCACATTAGTATAGAATCAGCAGTGTCCCACACTGTATGGTCTACAGCAGAGACAGCAACATCCTGTGTTTGTTATTAAACGAGGGGAGCACTGGCCGATAAAAGTAAAACATACTGGGGACGCACAGATAGGCATCTGAGGAATTCATCACAAATAATTACAACGTGAGAAGAATAACTGGCTTGCGAAGTGGAGAAAAGGTGAACTTCAATGATGCCAGAGTCGATTCAAGTCGATTCATTTTTGTATAGCTCTAAGTTACAACAGTAGTCAACTCGGAGGATCTCAGAGTTATCGATTTGCCAAATCAGAGAAGAGAACACAGGAAATGCAATAAAAACAATCACATAGGATTTGTGCTTGCTATGGACATTGGTCCATAAGGGGTGATTGACCAATGCTGTTTTATGTCTGTTTCACAACTTGAAATTGTCATTCAGTGGGCTGACTGATCATAAACTATTTGCCCCCTAGAGAAAAGTAGTTGAAAATCCCTGCATTAGAATACAGGCTTCCTATAAAAGCACTGACGACACTGGTAATACGTAGATTGAATTCATCATTAGTTACATCTAAAATGTTAGACTTTTTGCTTGATCAACATATTTCCTTATTTGTGTTTCTATGTTTCAGAAAGAAAAAAACTGTTTAAAACAGTCTGTAAACAAATGATTGCACTGATCTCAAAGGTGCTCATGGTTCAACACCCATGGGACAAAGTGAGTTGGGTTTGGATGCCAAGCCCTACAGCTACAGACGCACATTATAATCAAGCCGACCACAGCAAAGCCTAGACGGGCAGAGGCAGAGGAATAACTAGCGGAGGAAGAACGTAACACTATAATGTTATCAGTACAAGTCCACGCCAACATGCCTGCAGGGATCACTGTCTGCATGCTGCCACTGCACTTACGGTTACGATATGAGGTATTCTTTTACAAGCAACTTTCTCATTCTATGATCGTCACATGTCCACATAGCGGCGAGAGACAAGTTTAAAGCCTAACTATGTCACTTTTATACAATATGTGTACAGTATATATAAGCCATTGAAATCTCTCAGAGTGCTACTGTCCACACTTGTGGTGATGGAGGTAAACCTGCCCCAAACACCACCACCAGCACCACCACCACCAGCACCACCACCACCAGCACCACCACCAGCACCACCACCACCACCACCATCACCACCATCACCACCATCATTCAACCACTCACCACACTCATGCT
Organism: Pomatoschistus microps; assembly: GCA_029875035.1. Classification (NCBI taxonomy): domain Eukaryota; kingdom Metazoa; phylum Chordata; class Actinopteri; order Gobiiformes; family Gobiidae; genus Pomatoschistus; species Pomatoschistus microps. The sequence goes on along the minus strand of JAPMNZ010952591.1, from coordinate 17,159 downwards.
GCTGTGTGTTGGGTGATGTGTCATATCTCCTGTCGAGTCTTCAATTCTCTGGGTAAAAAACATCACTTGTGTCAAATGTGTTATGCATGTCATGCATGTGACTATTGCACCTCCAAAGTTACCACTATAGACTTATTGCACAGATGTCTCTGGATGTGTGACGGGGAGGCTGGATGCAGCCCCAGATGGAGAGGCTTGCCAAGCTCCCGGCTTCTCTCTCCAGGCGCTGGCAGAAGGCACAGGAAATCAGAGAGTCAGAGAGAAGGAACATTTCATTCTGCCAGCAACCAAAATGAAATAGAACCGTAAGGGTACACACTCGAAAGCTGATGTCACAACAAGCACATATGTCACAGATTATAATCTCTGAATGCACAAAGAAAACATGTGCAATTACAAATTCAGGCATTGATGAACGGAGCTTTTGTGCTACAGGGAATTAATAATTAGAGATATAATGCTTCCTAGTGTAAACGTTTACTGTAAAGAACATTGACAACTTTAGGGCCAACTATACAAGATACAACATGCAAAATATAAACATGTCCAGGCTACCATATGAACAGCAAGAAATATTCTTCAATTACATTCTACAAAAAGAAAACAAACATGAGCAATATTTTGTATTGGATCAGGTAAAACTGGAGGTCAATGCCCCCAATAGGATAGAGCTATGTTTTGAAAGGTAAAACTATCATCTGATTGTTGTTTTATTCTATGGCCTTGATTGATACTAGGAACACTGATCAATCCCAATTTCAAATATGTTGAGATCAGTATTTAGAACTGCAATACCTAACTTTGTTGGGACAAACCAAATATTAAACTCTGTTTTCCCCAACAAAGAGAAAATAAAGGTAAAATAAAGACAAACACAATACATAACTAGTTAGATAGATTTTATTTCTATAGTTCCATTGTGGTTTGAAAGTTAGGAAGCCCAGTTTAACTAGCCTTGGTCATGCCTGGGGAAGCATGGCCAAGAGTGTTCTCTATGATGTTTTGTAGGTGAGCGTTAAATAGTAAAAACAGCCATAGCTGCACGTGTTTGACTTTTCTGAAAGTGAGAATCACACTTGACCTGGTCCCATCGTGCGCCTCCTCCTCTCGTCTGCTCCATCCCAAAAGGGGAGAAAGGGAGAAAAGAAGGCGGCTTGTTCACTTTCTGGGCACGACCCGCTACACGGCCACTTCCTCGGATTGGACCAGAGACTGAGACCCAGAGACTGAGACCCAGACACAGGAGCGGGGCTGAGCTGCGGGCGAGAGGTGCACAGTCCGCGGAGGAGGCGGTTATTGACACTGACAGGGACCCAGGACGCACTGCGGTGTCCTCCAATGTGATTTACGCACGCATCAAGACGCTTCTATGCCCAGAGGGACTATTGTCTTCTGACTGTCGTCTGCTGATTGATATTAAAGGTAAGGGATCTAACATTTCATTTGATTAAGGAAGGAGTACATTTTTCATGAATAATACATGACATGTACATCACTGTTGAGAGTGAGGAACTAGTTAGATGGATTTAATTAGGTTGCATCAGTCCATTTTGGATGTATACCCCAGCTTTAACTGTTCAATTACCTGATCAAATGTTGAGATTTCTTCCTTGACTTTAACTTTTTTTCTCAGAACAACTTAATTTTTTGTATTTTTAAAATATATGCTTTAAAATGCAACCCTTGACCCTAGTGTGCTATAACAGACTATTCCACTGGATGTCGCCCAACACTTCAAAGGAATGTGGCACAAACCACAACAAAGTTAATATCTGTAAAATCTCCACCACATAAGATAATGCACTTTGTTGTCCAAACTTAACACTGGGGTTAACAGCATCATTAGCTAGATGTATTGCTTTTTAAAATACCAATTTGACTTTTGTACAGTCAAACTGGTATTATAAAAATCTACTTGACAAGGGATTACTATTGAAGACCCGTTAGAGATCACCCATTAAACTATAACATCTAACTATGTCCCCACAAGCAAGCCACCTAGTACAGTCTCTATTACAAATGAGGAACTGTACTGCATAATTTTAATAATCACTATTGTTGAAATGCACTGCATGCAGGTGGAAGCCACTAAACCAGGCCTGAAGGAGTGTGTCTGTATTATCTTTCCTCTGAGCATTTTCTCCTTCCTGCACCTTGTACCAGCCTCAGTTCAGTGGTTTGCATTGACCCCTTCTTTGTGCTTGTATAGGCCTACTTTATACTTTGTCATTGTTGCTTAAAATATGCAGAATCTGTCATTTTGGTTTTCAACAAGTTGCCTTTGTTTACAGACAGCTATTGTAGCCCACTCAGCCCTGGTACATACTTAGCGCCACTCCTCTGGCCACAGCACAGGTCATATATCCGCGTTGACTGGACTTTTTGTTGTTTCTCAGTCTTCTGGTCTTTTGCCTATGCAGAGACTCCTGACCACATCCAAGCTCGCCGGCAACAGTGGAGCTGCCAAACGGTTCCTTTTTTAGGGCACACGCACTCACCAAATTGTAGCCGCAGGGCCAACTCACTCCACCCAGGAGCTGCTGCTGCTGCTGGGTCTGTGTTGCATCTATGGGCCTGGTCTGAGGGTGTGGATCTTTAATAATGACTTAAGGCAACAATGACTAATCGACGAGAAAAGAAACTGCACTAAAGCTTCACTGTGTAACTTTAGTGACAGGGACACCGCCTGCTTCAATATCAGATCTTCACATTTATTTATCTTCCATTAAAGCTGAGGCACCAATTTTTCAAGCCACCATGTGCTGTAGTTCAAGTAGTTCCTTTCTGTTTGGCCTCTCTCACAACTTTTGATTAGCTTTTTAAGACAAACAAAAATGAAAAAGAGAATCACCTCTCTGCCCACATTGTCAAATAGGGTTCTTTCCTACAAATATGAAAAGGATTACATGTTTATAATTAAATGAAGACAGCAACATGTGGTCTGAGATGCCCCAGCTTGGATACACCTGATGTTTTAGAATTACCTTTACAATCTACTTGTCAATTCCTGCCAATCAAGAGAATGGACAACAACATAAACGCATTGAATATCTTGATTATAACATATATTTAAATAATGTCTGCATTCAATTAGATTGGGCAATTGATCAAATCCTTCAATTACTCAAATCATACAGCTTGTACAAAGTAGAAAAGAAGCTTACAAATGAGATAAAAAGTGATGCATATATAAAAAGATGTCTGCACACTACACTCAAGCTACTCCTTTCAGAGTCAGGTCAAAGAATAAATATCCTTAGTCAGCACTTTTCCTTATTACAGAACTAGCGAGCTGTGTTGACGTGGCCATTGCCAATCCATCGTCCAGCACTTATGGTGAACCCCATGAGCATTCTTTGCTCCCATAAAAACTATAGAAAGAACAAAACAAAATTGTATGTTTATGCCCACATTGTACAACTTTCACAAAAATACCAAACACTTTACAAGTTCCAATAAACAGAAACTCTTGCCCTCTTCATCCAACACCATTTGTTTTTAAACAGCACAGGCACAATAACCAAACCATCTATCCCTTCAAATATAACCGAGCCCTGATAATTCAATGCTTTGAGAGGGAATAAAAATGTGTGAAGTGATTGCCCTGCTCTGGACTGTGGTTGAGGCTGAATTGTTTGCTTTGTCTCTATGATTATAGCTCAGCAGCGGTGGTGGACATATAGTTTACATACATTTGCTCAGGCGCACTCGGTGACTCGGTGACTGTGGGAACTGAGTCGGTGTCAGTAATTGCGGAGGATAAGTGGCTGGTGGACACTCACTTGATGGAGAGCTCATATAGAAACGTGAAGGTACTGACAGCCTGCGTGGGAAACTCAAACACTCAAGAACACTCTCCAGACGGTGCTCACTGACCTTGCATCAGGGGCAGTGAAGCAACATCCCTCTTCTTATCGTCATATCTCAACTCTTATCCTAAAGCTTAATAGGACATATGCGTTACTATAGACGTATTAGATGTTGTATTGTTTTCAATCTAAAAATGAATAAAAATGCAAAACAATTCTCTCAGGACAAACCAAACTGTGGTGTTAGCTTCTGATGTTGAAGATGGGTGATATGCAAATTATTTTGCAGTTTTTGGGTTTGTTTGTATAAGAGGACGGCCTGAAAATTCGGAAACCCAAATATTTTTCTCAGGTGGTACTTTTAAAGGATTCATTATTAGTGTTTAGCGTGGTTGTTTTTCCCCAAAGGGTTTACACTAAATAATTGTTTCTCAAAGTGTGGTCGATGTACTGTAGCCCTGGTTGGAAATCAATATCTTTCTGGTACAAGGATTCCTCTGTCCAAAAATGTGAGTTTATAACACTAGAAATATGGGCCTCTTTAAGACCGGGTGTAATCCTGATTTAGATACAGAAAAGTCCTGATTTTATGCTCCTGTTGTTTGATCTCTATATGTATAGGATCATTTGTCTATGAGGAAAAAAATATGTATCCTTGTCTGAATAGTTTGGGAACTCCTGGCCAATACTATGCGTACACATCTGTGAGTTGTGGACATTGTGTGGCAGTCCCAGTGCATTCCTCACACAGACTATGTCCTGATTTTTATATTGCAGCAGAAGGAACAAAATGGTATAATTTGCAGCTATTTTTGTTGCAGAGAAACAAACTGGAAGGCCTTTTTTTTCTGTACTTTCAGACTAGGTCAACACTGCATTATGTTCTTATTTGATGTATGGGATATAGTAGTTTTTTCCATTTGGTTTGTCTTGATTATATCATATTGATGAAAACACGTACAAACAAAAATTGAACTAAAAAACATAAAAACTTTTTTCATCCTCTGGGATAAAGGGTAAAATCTTAAATCGTCACTCCTGGGCTGGAAATAATCAGGTTTTAGGTCAGTCTATTGTAAAATGCTGTTTTCCCCCTTCCACTGCATTAGCCTGAGGTCAACCTTCTCAGTGTAAAGGATGAACTGGCCTGGCAATAATTAGTTTTTTTTCTCCTAGGAAATGGTTTTAAGGCAGTTTTACAGTTACAGCGTGCTACTGTGTCTGTGACCCCAATTAGCTGCGTATACGGATGACATCATGGAGTTTTACGGCACGCTTAGTCACACCAATGTATTTGGATTTGCACTTGCGCACCCTGAATGAATGGTGGCATTGTGTGCATGGAAGCTGGCTGCAGAATTACGGTTGTTCCACCGCTCAACTGATGAGTCTTCTTTACTTCCTCATGGGTTGCCCAGTGGACTCCTGGGAAAAGAAAATGTTACTTTTATTTCTTATATAATTTGTGACATTGCTTCAGCTCTGTTTGCTTTGTAACAAGGGAAAAGAGTCTGTTTAGTGTTGAGCCAGACCCAGGTCACCCAACCAACCCTGACCCAAAAAGATGAGAGGGAAATAAGAGGTCGACCAAAGACATTGTATATATTCAGATTAATTGGTACAGCTTGTTTGTACGTGTTCAAATGCCGACTTAACATTGCTACTTTGTTTTAATTGTATTCTGACTGCATTTTTATGAGATGAGAATATGACCACTGGTTGGATAAAAGAAGAAGCAGGGGAGGATCTAAAAACTGATTTTGGTCTGTTTTAAATGGTACAGATAAAAGGTCTGAATTCAGTAAACTAAATCACTAAACTAAGTAAGTAAAGTGTATTTATATATAACGCCTTTCACAGACCAGGATCACAAAGCACTTCACAATAAAAAACATACAGACTGTACTATAAGTGTTGAGATAAAGGTTCACGTTTTAGAGCTTTAATAATACCTAAATTGTTTGTTTTTTAAAGCTTCATTATTTGGATCAAAAAGACTAACTTTTTCAACCGTGTGTTCACAGAATAAAGGCTTGCTGTTTTTGGTCAGTTCAACGGTTTGGTCGATAGTGTATCATTTTCTAAACTAGAATTTTCCGTTCTTCATTAATCTCAGTGTGAACTTGAAGGACCCAGTGGTGACATTCCCAGCGGTTTTAATGACACTGTTCATTTAAAGCCAAGTCCGACGCAGACTCCATTTCCTGGCACATGTGTCACTTAAGGATAGAGTTTTAGGTGTGGTGCAAACAGTAGGGCTTTATATTTACACATGTCCAGACCATTTCATCATGGACTAAGTGATGCCCACTTTTATTCATCACTTCTCATTACTGTAAATACTGAAGCTTTCCCTATTGGCTCAGACTGGATAATCCGAGTGGGTGCTCACAGAGGCTTTTCTGTTTGGCCATTATTGCCACCTGCACTCACAGTTACTCTGTCATCAGCAGCTTCAATTAGATACAGTGGACACTACAGACTAAACCTGTGGGATAACGTTACATAAGTCACAGCCATTCAAGCAGCAGTCCAACACCAGCACATTTTGTTATAGTCAAGGTGATTTTCTCCAGTCATGAAAGAGATTAAAATCTATTCCATAATAATTCAATTCAATTTATGTTTGTATAGCCCTTAATCACAACAGTAGTTACCTTGGAGGCCAACACAGATCAGAGAATCAACAGTTCAACACAAGAAATGCAACTATAAAAACACAGATGGGGGCCGATGACCAACTATTATCAAACTTTATTACAGACACGAGGTCCAGAGAAGAAAGACATCACACAATAACAAAAACAATAATAACCAATGACCATAAATGATGATACATGTTCATAAACGATGATTAATGTCCATGAATGTTGTTGAATGCTGAGTGTCCTGGATCTTTGGGACTCCAACTGGGGCTACATTTATTGTCACAGGTTTTTGCTTTACAGTCGTGAATAAATGCACCAAATAATGAATTAATTGTGAACTTTTTTTGTAAACCTTATGTGTTTTCTATGCAGGTCGTTGAAGATGTCTCTGCACAGCTCCCTCCTCCTGCTCCTCTGCGCTTCTCTCCTGCCTCATCTGATGCCCGCACTGCCCTTTGAGCAGAGAGGATTCTGGGACTTTGCACTGGACAGTTTTGACAGCAGCGACATAACGATGATGATGAGGGATGAAGAGGAAGGCTCTGCTGTAGAGGAGACCCCCGCTCCTGGCCCCTCCATGTGCCCCTTTGGCTGTCACTGCCGCCTCAAGGTCGTCCAGTGCTCAGACCTGGGTCAGTCCTGTTTGTTTACCTGAACAAAGTCAAACTAACATGAGATATTATTTCATATCCAAGTGATTAACGTGCTTTTCTCTGTGGGAGGGTTACCGTGTATTTGGACAAAGGCAATAATCTTTGAGGGATTTAGTGTCTCTGAGATGAATTATGAAAGAAAGCACAAAATACCAGAGAAACAGAGAACAGGCAAATTCTTATAGCAATGTACGAAGGCATGCACATTTATACCTGGAGTGCCTAATTTTATTTTGGTTTCATAAATGTATGTTTGTTAGTAACGTTTTGTGAACAGATCAGACCACATGCTCTCCTCTGCTTCCCTATAAAATGTTGTCTTTTACATACTGAGTGAGAGCTTTTTGGCTGATCTAAAGTTGTGAAAAAGGCCAAAAATATGTTCATGTGAAAACTAGTGACAAGGAACTTAGTTGTAGGGAGATTTTTGTAGTTCGAAGTTAGGTGCTCCAGATTTTATAGGCAAAATATATTCACCATATCTAATACCAGCAAATGTTCTATTGTTTCCCCTCAGAAAAAGTATATCTAAATGTTCTCTTGCTCCATTGAAGAGGACTCTATATAAAACCATACACAACCTCTTGACTAATATGCCCGCCTATGTTTGCATATAATGGTTTTGTTGAATCACCATTTTGCCATCTCTATATACTTACTGTCTCTCTGGTCTCTGCAGTGGGGTAAATGTGGAAGCGTATAATTTGCCTACATGTCAAGTGCTTATTTGGAACACATGTATTTTGGTGGTGGCGTCTGTCTCCTCTCTCTGCGTGCATCCCCACATGATATGGGGCATTTGTGCTCAGGGGCGCTGGGTTTAAACTAAGTGATACTTTTCTCAGTTTGGTGGTTAACAGTTGGGGGATTTGTGGTAGATACGGATGAAGTGAAACTGAAATTGTGGTTTAGGGTTTAACCCTTCAAGGCCTATCACAGAAGATGTCCTCCTGTGCATTCATGACATTTTGGATTCTGCTCTGTCATTTAACGTCTCGTAGAAAACAAGTATGGTACCTGTTTTTTCAAAAATGCTTAACTTATTCCTCAAAAGTGTGAATAGATAATGATTTTAAAGTATAAAGGTAGTTTGAAGTTTCTATCTACTGTATAAACTATCTGAGAGAATAATGTTTATAAAAACAAAACACTTTCATTAGCAAAAACGTAATGAAAACTAATGTAAGAAAAACCTTAAGTCAAAAACCAATGAATGGGAGAAACTGAGAACCTCATTCAAATTCGTTCTAGGCAAGATGAGACGTCAGTCCACCATCCAAGTATTAACCAGACTCAGCCCTGCTTAGCTTCTGACATCGGACGTCATCTTGCGGTGACAGAGAGGGTGTGTCTGCTGAAGCTAAAGCCGTATATTTAAAGTGAAGTGCACAGATGGACCTCAGCGCAGGACTACAGTGTGGTTAGTGGTGCCGTGGATCCCAGTGGGACAGCTGGCACTCTGACTCTTCCGGCCCTGTTGCATCATGGTCCTGGTCCGGTCTGAGGTTGGTCCAGGGCTGAGTCTGTCTGCACCAGTTCACCACATCTGATACAGAGTTCCACGTGGCTCTGTGATGTGGCAGGGCAGTCACTCTTCAGATCTCCTGACCCTAATGCTTCCAGTAACTACACGCACCACTGACAGGAACAGGTGCATTTTGTGAGCGGAATAAGAAGTAATCCTCTATTATTTTGGGATTTTAGTTTCAGTTGACTCATATTTTAGTTTCAGTGCCACATTCAGAAAGTAGGAAACTATTTCATTACATTACAGCTCTATTCTGCTTACATATAAACAATGAAACAATGACTAGATATAGATAGATAGTTCGATATATAGATATTGATAAAACTGTATTGATCTCTGAAGAGGAACATTCAAGTTATTCAGTCGTCCAGGAAGTTTATATATTTAATTATATATATATATATTTTGGAAGACTGGTATTGAAGCATTTACAGCTAGTTAAGAAACACAGCTACTACTTATTTTGTATATTCTTGTGTGCTTCCTGTGTGCTCTTACTGTCCGGTATATTCGCTGCAACATCAACAATTCCCCACTGTGGGACGATCATCGGACTGTATGTGAGATTAATTAATTAAATGTTTTATGTTTGGATGTATTGTCAAAAACGTGACTGGACGTGTGTCAGATTTGGTACAGAAATAAGACCAAGTTTCAAGAGTTAAATATGAAACAATATTTAATTCTCTTTACAATTTAATATTAATACAAAACTCTCTGAGCTCTATTTCCTTAACCAACCCTATGAGCTGAGCCAAGTAACTATCCCTCCAGGCCTGAAAATGTACAGATGGGACAACCAGGCGCTCTGCGATGTCCCCTCTCTCTGTCCCTCCTCAGACTGCTCTCAAAATATCCATCAAACACTTTCATGGAAATGTATGAAAGAAGGCGGGAGTTCCTCCGAATACATCTCCTGGATCTCTTCCAGTCCCTTGAGTCTGGTCTGGTCTGGTTTTGGATCTCATTCCTTGTCCCGGTAAGGGAGAGGAATGCTTATCTCACAGAAACCCTGAACTCAGGCTAATGATAATAATAATAATAATATCTATTTGTATAGCACTTTTAAAAACAATGTTTACAAAGCGCTGCACAGTCATCATGATAAACAATAAAACAGTCATAATGCAAAGTCAGCCTTGGAACGGTCAACAGGGACCTGTCGGAGGACCTAAGGCTCGTAGGGGATTAAAAGTTCATAAACATAGCTGGGTGCCAGACCTAAACGAGCTTTAAAAGTAATCAGTAAAATCATAACATCAATTCTAGAATGCAAAGGGAGCCAGTGGAGGGACGCTAAGACAGGGGTGATGTGCTCCCTTCTGTTAAAACCAGTGAGAACTCTGGCTAATGCGTTCTGAACCAGTTGGAGGCGGGAGAGGGATTTGGAGTCGAGACCGGAGAGGAGGGGAGGCTAAGCACTATGCAAAGGCGAATTACTTCTATATAAGAACACTTTATATAAACAATTGATGATTTATCATTAGTATAAAACCGCTTTATGGAGACATTTCATGATTAAATATAGAACTTCATATTTTCATAGATTTTGATACATGGATGACAGAAAATGTGTATCGGCGTGTGCTGTATTTCTGAAATATGCAACAGATGATATTGAAAAAGTTGAATATTGAGTATGATAACACAATAGGAAGTACACTTTTAACAAAGGATAAAGTCGACATTAACTTAATTTGTGTTTTACTTACTTTTATTACTGATCATACTGATGATGTATGACTACTCATATCATCACATTGTCTTTAAAAAGACAATGTAAGAAGACAAAAGTAAGAAGAATTGTAATACACTGAAGAATTGTAATACACTGAAGAATTGTAATACACTGAAGGATTGTAATATACTGAAACATTGTGCATTGTACTTTTAGAATAAAAACTTGACTTTCAAAAATCAGGTTGTGTTTCCATCTACAGAAGTTAAGGCTCACTGTAATATTTGTCCAGTGTATGACCTCCAGGTCTGAGTGTGAATCAAAAATAATACACTATGTGGTTCTAACTAGCGATTTGATCAGATAATGTGAGTGGTTCCAACCTCACAGCCACTATTTATTTTTCTAAGTCTCCATCTGCCTCTTTAGCACTGTGGTTCAGGGAGTACGTTTACCAAAAGCCACCGATGTGATTAAATGTTTCCCATTTGTTTTTCATTGTCTTTATAGGGTTGAGTGAAGTTCCCAAGAATATCCCCCCAGACACAAAGTTCCTGGATCTGCAGAATAACCGAATAAGAGAGCTCAAAGAAGACGACTTCAAAGGCCTCACGCACTTATATGTAAGACACACGCCCGTCTGCTCTGGGCTTTCTCAACAGGATATTTCAAGGGGAGATAACATGTACTCAGCAGGCCCAGAGTACACAGCAGGTCCATTCAGAAGACATGCTTTGTAAAGCAGTTTTATTGCTTCATTCTTTTTGATTTGTACATGTGATGTGCATTGGCCTAGTCTTGATTGACATTAGGTCAAACATTTTCAAAAAAAAAAATAAAATACATTGTCAATAATTAATGACCTTAGCATGAGATAAACCAATTTCAAGAGGAAGAGCTATTATGCTTTGTGGCAAGTGATCATGTAAAGTTTTTTTGGTGGGTTTCCTCTTGGCGCTCCAGTTTCCCCGACCACTCACCACATGCACCATCAACATCTGGATCTATAGTGCCCACTGGTCCTGGCAGAAGCTTAGCTTAGTGGTATTAGGAGGATGGGCCAAATGCAGAGGGCAATATATATATATATATACACATGTATATATATATATATGCCCAGAGTGTCCAGCACACCCTTATATTCAAGTACTTAGGGAAATGCACTACACATTTTGGTGGTATGAATGATATATTTTCATTGCCTGTTTTGTAAGATGTCCAATGGAGGTCTGTATTTTACAATTTAGAGACCAAAAGCAGCCCAGAGTTTGGAGGTGTTGGACGCTCACACAGCTCATTCTAGTGACAGTTCTAGTATTAGTGCTGTTTACCTCTGCTGTCTGTCACCCACACAGTCCTGGCAGTCATTGACAGCCGGACTCTGCTTTATTTCAGGGCACACAAACAGACTTGTGTGCACTTCTGTTTGGAAAAAGTTCTCACCTCTCTTACTGTGATTTAAAAAAAAGTTATTTTTACTCAGTTAGTCAGATGTATTAAATTTATAACCACACATTGTATTAGTGACCATACAGAATTGTCAGCATCATTACTTAGTATACATTTACATTTCTGACAGCTGTGAGATGAACCTATAGCTCCTGGGAACCACACTTTTCCCTGATGTGGATGCATCATTTTGGATATCAAATTATTGATTAAGGGTGATCATGTGCGATCTTCATTCATGTATCTTGTCTATGCTGTTTTGTTATGGCTCTTGGCTGCAACAAATGAGGGGGAAGTGAGACAAGTGGTTATTCATAATTATCATTTATACTTTATAATAAAGAACTAATAAAGAACGTAACAAAAATGATAAAAGATAGATAGATAGATAGACCTTTATTGTCCCCTGAGGGAAATTCATTTTCACAGGCACTGTCACATACAGGACACAAAACCAAAAAATAAAAACGCTAATGTGAAAAACAGAACCAAAACCAGGCAGGAGCACGCAACAACAGGTCCACCAGGCTGCAGGCGAGCAGGGAGAGATTGGGAGCTGAACTGAACCCATCTGATGAGGAGGCGTGGTAGTGCCATGTGGCCACCTGCAAAAGAGAGAGAGAGGGAGAGGCAGAGCAGACCAACAGAGCCCATCCTATAACACGAAAGCAGGTCTAGCCCATGACAGTGCTTGGAAATATGTATCACAGCTAACAGTAGAGGGTGCTGTTCACATCAGGGATAAACCAAAACTAGTGGTTGACATGCATAATTGAGAATGTAATACAGCACAGAGAAGCCCTGTCCCTGAGGCCTAATTATACATGTGCTCTTTTCTAGGGTTTGTCTCTGAGGAATAATCAGATTTCCAAAGTGCATCCAAGGACTTTTGTGCCATTGAAGCAGATGCAAAAGCTGTACTTCTCCAAGAATCAGCTGACCACCATCCCCAAGAATTTGCCCGCATCTCTGGTAGAGCTCAGGATCCACGAGAACCGCATCAAGAAAGTGGAAGCTGGAGCCTTCTCAGGACTCATCCACATGAACTGCATTGGTCAGATTTTACATCAGTCTATTTATGACTTTGTACTAAAGCCACTGCACTGGTAAATTAAAGGGACTGCTTAAGTCACACAGAACACATGTCCATTTATCTTTCAGAAATGGGAGCCAACCCAATTCACAACAGTGGCTTTGAGCCAGGAGCCTTCAAAGGACTCAAACTCAATTATTTGCGCATTTCTGAGGCCAAGCTGACAGGAGTACCAAAAGGTAAAATAGAAAATGATTATTCTAATCTATGTGAAATCCCAATACATATAGCTTAATGAAAGAGTGTGTGTTCAGATCTTCCAGAGAGCCTCACAGAACTTCACTTGGACCATAACCAGATCCAGGCCGTGGAGCTGGAGGATCTCAAACGCTACAAAAACCTCTACAGGTAAAGGTCACATCCAGAGCAGATGTAGAAAATTACTGCATTGGATGAATTATTCGCCAAAAGGCAAAGGAGGCCAAAAGATATTAATAACAAAACCCATCGGTCTATGCAATTTGGGATTTTACCAGGGGAAGGTTTTGTCAAACTGTGATTCCTATGCTAATTACCCTTTTCACTCTAAGTTTGACTTAAGATTTATATTCTATATCAGATTCAGATTCAGTTTATTTGCAGTAAAAAAAAACCACATTGGAATACATTTGCAAAAGTCACCAGTGGACGTCAAAACAGCTCCCTCGTTGGAATGTTTTAAGTCACGTCTTAAGACCCACTTTTATTCTCTGGCTTTAAACACCGCGTGAGTCGTGTGGTCCTCTGTGTTTTTATTTTATTTTATTTATTAATTAATTTTCTTATATAAATTTGTGTATTTATTTATTTGTTGCCATTTTGCATGTTGTACAGCACTTTGGAAACTGCGTGTTTATGAAATGTGCTATATAAATAAAGTGGATTGGATTGGACTAAAACAGTTTCAATAAAAGTGCAAGAACATTAAAGAACATTAAAGTGCTCTGTTCAGTCTGATAACAGCTTGTGGGAAGAAGCTGTTGGCATGTCGAGATGTCCTGCATTCTAATAGTGTTTTGTATGTTTTGTTGTATTTTGAAGTATCATTTATAATCTTGCTTTTCTAGGCTTGGACTGGGCTCTAACCACATCAGGAACATAGAAAAGGGCAGTCTCTCTTTTCTAACTGTGCTTCGAGAGCTGCATCTGGACAACAACCGGCTGAACCGAGTGCCACGAGGTCTCCCAGACATGAAATACTTACAGGTGCCTGAGCGCTGCTGTCTTTACTTCACCTGTTCAAATAAAGCACATTGTAAATGGTTCTTTGACTTGCAGGTGGTGTATCTTCACACTAATCACATCGACCAGGTGGGAGTGGACGACTTCTGCCCCAGAGGATTTGGGATGAAGAGGACTTTCTATAATGGCATCAGTTTGTTTGGAAATCCAGTCAATTACTGGGAAGTCCAACCTGCCACTTTCCGCTGCGTCAGTGACCGACTTGCAATTCAGTTTGGCAACTACAAAAAGTGAAGAGTAGGAACATTGAGGAGATAATTTTATTATCAGACTTATAGTTTTTATTGTGTTTATTGAGTGAATAAACATGAACTTGAAATGAATGGGAAACAGAGCTTACAACACTTTATTCCACATAGTATATTTTCGCAAACAAACTGCCTTTGAATGTCTTCATGCTATAACAACTGTAGGTTGCAGTAGGTCATTGTTGTCAACATCTAATGCTTTTCTAAGTATGATTATTACTGATGATGTCTTTCTTAAGGTGCTCTATAGACAGTTAGGCTGATTTGTTACACATTATATCATTATTTGCATGTTTGTTTTCCTTCTTGTACTGTGAGGCCACATTTTGTGACTTGTAAAAGTAATACCACAAAGTATTTTATATATACGTTAAGTATTTGACAGTAGATGTCTAAATGCTGAATAGTGCCTTTTACCAACAATGCCCCACAAGCACTTGGTTAACAATTTAACAATTCTGTTTTTCTGCATTGTTTTGCACAGTCCTGCCCCTTTGCTTCACCTGCTTTGGTGTCTGGGCACCACGATAGGCCCTTGGGTCAGCTCTTAAAGCTCTGCTGCAGCATGTGAATAAATGCATTTTTAAGCAATTTTAGCTGCTTTGTAACAGTTTGGATATTGTTGTACTTCATGAATGTGGAAAATAAAGATTTATATATAAATCATGTGTAGTCATACAGTAGTATTATAATGTTAACAGTTCCTTGTCTTTTGTTGTTGTTATTAATGTCTGATATAGTGTCCTGTTAGCATGATGATGTCCCAGGAACTCCACAGAAACTCTAGGTTGTTCTTTTGACTGCTCCCGAGACCTACAACCACTGCACAGTTTAGACCTTGATGCCTCGAATCCCGATGACATATTGGACTCGTGTCTGTTCAGGCTGAACTATGCATACGGCTTGGATTCCCTGCAGAAGATAATTATAGGTGCTTTAGTAGATTAGATAATGCTTTTGTTTCTCTCCTCTCTTTTCAAACATGGCGCTGCGTGCGTCACGCAGAGTCACGCACCGCCTGACCCCCTCCTCTCCGCCGCAGACAGTTCCAGAGGAGGAGGGGGTGTCCTGTATGTGCGTGAGGAGGGGGGCGCAGGCAGCGCTGAAATAAGCAGATACCGTGCGCCTCGGCTCTTCGCTCTTTGTAGCAGGTTGTGCACTTTGGAAGCTCCTTTTATAGACGTTATCGGTTTCTGCAGCACATCTTCATCGGCGGCCTGCAGATGCGTGAGGAGCCGCGGGCTGGATTTGGTATGTCGCAGGGACGCACTGGTGAGTGCCCAGAGCATGCACCATAACATGTCAACCTTCAGCGGAAGATGCACAAGTGTCCAGTAAACAAATCCAGGCTAAATGTGACTGTGTGTGTGATGCACAATGCTGACGGGAGAGACGCAGAGTAATTCCCCAGGCCTGACAGCTTTGATGGGCTAATCATATAAACGGATGGATGTCACTGGTGGCGCTGTTTCAGCGCGTTGGGTCCATACATTAACATTTCGCTTAGGTCAATAGAATGCATATGATAATTAACGCGGAAGACTCTTTGTCCGTTTACATTGTTGAATTGGTATTGTTTATATAAAGAAGCTAACACCTTCTAAAATAGGAGTTCAGTGTTCCAGCTGCCTGTCATTCTGTTCTGGTCTATTTTGCCAGCAGTGACACAGTGTTTTGTCTTTCTCTCAGAAGGAAGTGCAATGAAAGCAGAAAGGAGAGACGAGAGAACCTCTATTGACCCAGTCTGGTGTTGAGGGCAGACCAGGTAGGCCTACAAACACTACAGAAACAAAGCATACATTACCCTTTTCTGGGACGTATGTAGAATGTGCCAGTATATTTCCATGCATATAGAGGACACAAGTAGCTACTGCTCAGGCTGAGCGTCTGTCGCATACTGGATTTCACCAAAGTAACTTGCAACCTGAATCCGAGTCTCATTCTGCTTCTCTCTGCCTGAGAACATCACTGTTGATGTTTACAAAGCGAACCATGGCCACTGTTTATGTATAGATCTGCACGATTGATAATGGACTACAAACGAAGTGCCTGTTCATCAAAAATATCCCACATTGATTTATCAACCCTTTGTTATCTCTGTTCTTTTAACATGTCCATATTTCTTCTCTACAGTGTCATGAAGTGATGGCAGTGCGACCACAGCCAACATTCAGCGCCCACAGATCACTACAGATGGACCGGCTACACACCTGAGCTCCGGCCTGGTCCCTGCTCCTCCCCCTCTGGCTCCCCCTACACTTTCCTCACCCTCTCTCCTTCTGCCTCCCCCTGTTCCGCTCCTGCACCTGCATCTTGAGACGATGGCGTGTTGTGGTCGCTCGCTGGACTCCCCCTGTACACTGGCACTGCTGATCGGGTTCCAGTTTGCCTTTGTCTTGTACTTTTCTCTTGGAGGATTCAAGGGGCTGGTGTCCGTGCTGGTCCACACCACAGAGCCAGAGTTCGACTACTCCAGACCACATGACGTCTACACCAACTTGAGCCATTTAGGAGCGCCACACCTGCCACCACGCAATGTCGGAACGGGGCCACCGCCAACAGCGCCCTTACTGAGAGACTGCCAGATCCCCTCACCGCTGCTAGGCAAGTGTCAGAGGTTACATCCTAAAAGAATAATCCCATCTATTATTACTAGGGATGTCCGATAATATCGGCCCCATAATATCGGTGGCCCACCGATATTATCGGGCCGATATTATTGGGCCGATATTAGCATAAAAATGATATCGTTATCGGATTATTTTGGCCTTAAAACCGATAAAATAATGCTTGCGTGTGCCTATGCGCTGCTGAAGCGTTTACCGGCGCACT
>JAPMNZ010952589.1:0-10050 GCA_029875035.1 Pomatoschistus microps | reverse complement strand
GGAGGCCAGTCCCTGTGCTCCTTAGAGTCAGAGCTTGTTCATATGGCACCTACATATATTTTCTCCATATGAAAAAGTCCAAAGTGCCAAAGAGCGCCAAAGTAAATATTCTTAAGACTGTGTTCAGGGCAAAAATTAGCAAAATAAAGCATTCATTTTGCTTTACCCAAAGTTCAGCAAACATTTCTTAGATTATAGCTACGTTCCAAGATGTTGTATTGTACACTTCTCCTTTGCCTTTCTGCAGCTACAGTGACAAATCCATAAAAGACCTGGCCCTAGAGCTAAAGAGGAGACAGAGAAGCAGAGACTGGAGGAGGACAGCTCTCAGCGGGAATGTGTCACTGCTCGTGTCCTCCAATCAACCGTCTCCAATAGCAACACGCACCTCGACATTATTATGAAGGGTAGGAAATATGAGCCCTCTGCCCCAGAAGGCCTCATCCTCAACACAGCTCTCGTCTAGACCGCAACAGCAGACTTCCCAGTTTGTTATAAAATATTGATAAAAATGACTTGACAAACATGTTGAATCACAATCAGACAACATTAATTCAGGATGTAAGACTATAGTATCAACAGTGTCTCGACCAGGGGTGTCAAACTCATTTTGGTCCGGGGGCTGAATACGTCAAAATTTAGATCTCACTGAGTCGCACCAGAAAATTCTCAGCATAAGTACCCAAAAACAGTACGACTAGATGAAGCAGACACAATGTATTTGGTTCTAGTCCCCTCTCACTCAAACAACACACTTACTCCCATTTACTTACATTGAAAATTATAACTAATCTCACTCAGTAACTGTTTGTGTCACACTCACCATTTTGAACTATTGATGATCCTGGGGTTTTTGTTGTTGTTTATTTGTCTTTGAAAATCCAGATTTACGTCATACAAGGATTGACTAATCAGATGCCTTCATTCATGAGGAAACTCTAGCGTGCCCTATTAACCATCATAGCAACACGTCTACCCCTGTAACGGTGCAAAGTCCATCCCGTCAGAAGAAATTCCCTTATAAGGAAATTTGCTCCAGCTATAGCTTCATTACTCAGTCAGTCCACTCCTATACGATCTATGGTTCTTTTTTTGTCAATTTCAGCCTCTACTTGTTTCTGTGCATGTGTAACTTTTGTGGACTTGAGCTGGGGATGGGTTCCCGGGCGCTGTTCTACGTTGGGGATAAACAAAGTGCTTTTACATTTACAACATTCAACATAAAAATTTAGTGAATTATCCAACTTTCTTGGGGCACAGGAGGCACAGAGAAAACTGTCGACCAAACAATCTTAGATAATTACTTTTCCGACAGTCAGCATCATTTACATTAATCTTTTATGTAAATCATAATGCAAATAATTATTTCGGATGCATATAGGCCACATAACAATGCTTAAAATGCAAAGCGCTAAAGCGGTAAGTAAGGCTCTTCTGGTTGAAATGCTTTAATATAATTAATATGGTAATGAATTATGGTAATTTGTACACATGGAAGTGCCTCTTGAAATGCTCAATACTACTCTATTCATCTGATGTGAATTGGGTATTAATTATTATCATCACATTTGTTTTAAGTGCGCTTCAGACCGATTGATTTTGGCTAAATTGTTTATCAAATTAGATTACCACGAGCCCTCTTCATTTCCCTTTCTATACATCAAGCAGCAGACCGTGAATGTGATTAGAAGCCACTTTATTTGCATCAACAATTTAACACAAACGCAAACTTCAAACCTGTTCACAGCGTCAGTTTTTTTAACTTTACAGTCACAGCTCCTCCATTGTTCAACCTGGTGTTCCCAGTGGTCTTCCATCACAACACTACACAGACTCTGCCCTGCTTAGTTTCTGGTGGCCACTTGTAGGTAGTTGTTTTTATGTATTAATAAACGCTGACTCTAAAAATTGAGATTGCTGGTTTCATGGAAAGAAAGGGACCTGAGGGAGGTCTGGAGTGGCACCGGGGAAGCGGTCGCGAAGAGGGGTGAAGGCTTTCATCCCTGCTTGCGGCTTTAATTTTGATTGTTATTTGGATTGCTGCCCAGCTTTACAAAGCCTACAAATGTTGCTGACAAGAGACATTGTACAGCATGCTAATATTTCACTATATATTATAATAAAGACATTGAAAATTTCTTATCCCCATTAAATGCCTTTGGCCAAATACCTACCGTCAACTACTTATGTTTAGTCTGGTCCTTACTGTCGGTCCATATCTTACCTCTGCAATGTCCCTGTTTAAGCCGTCCTTTCTGTCTCCTTGTCTGTGAATAACTGAGACATTTCTTCAGACATCACCTCTGCTCCTGGCTTTGCTTTGTTCTGGTTTGGGACCAGAGGTTGGGACCCGGGCCAACGTGTGTGGACCAGAGAGAGGCTTTGATCATGTGGAGAGGACACAAGGTCAGACACAGAATAACTGAGACGTGGACTTCTGTTAAATACACACTCACGCTGCAGAGGAACAGTCATTCAGGGCAACACTGGCTGATGGATCATTTTTTGTGAACATCTATTTATGTGAAAAAGATGTGACAGAGGCCAAAATACATGTTTGTTTTGTGGATTCACAGTTATAATTTTTGAGGATATGGCTTATGTGACCCGACAACGTCATTTCTTATTACCTAATTACTCCACATCCAAAGGCATAGTTCTCCAACGTTTCACCAGGGGGCAGAGCTGTCTCACTTGGAAAATGCCAGTCTACTTGGTTTCATTGTAACAGCTTTTCTAGGCATTATTTTCAAGTTGGTATCACTACCAACCTCTAATAATGTGAAACCAAAACTACATAAAAGGAAAGATTAATATATCTTGATAGAGTACTGTACATGCCAATTACTGCCCTGGGTTTTCCCAAGGTCAGCTCTATTCACCACAGCAGGGCAATGTTGCAAATCTGCAACATCCCAGAATACATTCCCTTTGAAGGTCTCTCTCTCTCACGATGAAAACAGAATAATCAAGATTGTATTTTACTTATCCCCACTTATCCTCATATAATTCAAAATTAATAGGGGCTTGACAGAGTTAAGAGTTTTAACAATATTGTAGTGCCTTCTCCCAAAATATTAACGTTACGGCCAATCAGCAATAACATTTTTCACTGATCATTTAAAGTTTTCATCCAAAAGTCTCATGTGTGTAACTTGCAATACAATGTTCAAGCACAGGTTTAATTAACACTGACAGGGGCTGCTTTGAGTGGAAGAGTTCAAGTTTATGAGTGAGGGAAAGATGGAGTGGTGCCTCGTGTCTCTTTAACCTCACAGGGGTTCAAGACTCAGGACGAAAACTGCCTCAAAGTTCCGCATCTTCTTTGTCAGTACCGAAGCACCTGAAGGAAACCAGAGCAGACACAAGAAGCAAACTCCACACAGAAAGATCTGGAGGTTGGACCAGGACCTTCTTCTTGATCAATGTGTTTGTTATTATTGCATTTCCTGTGTTCGTTTGATTGGCTGTGAGAAATAAACAAAATGATTAAGTCCCCCAAGACGGCTGCTGTTGTGATATAGACCTATACATAAACACATTGAATTCTATAACTGTACGTGTAAACATTATTTCCAGAAACATAAGCATACATCCACTTCACTATAGCGTATATTTTGAATCATCATTATGAACATTATCATTATTCAGGTCTTACTCCCCACACGTTTGGTATAAAGTGGTGGATACATGTGGGTTTGTTCCTAAATTGCTTTTCGTGCATGGCTTTTATATGACACATTTCCACAGTTAAACACCCACGCCCGTTGTCATGATACATCTGAACTCACGCATTTTACAAAACTCTGCTCTCTCGCCTCTGGTCTTGATCCTCCCACACACTTCCTGCTTCATATTTTCCACCTAATAACGGGCATTTCTGAGCTCGGCTGCAGCCCCCGCCACGTTTCATCCTTCTCTATATTTGCTGATCTTCGTTGGGCCACAGAGGTGCAGCGGGTTGCCTCCACGTCGGAGAGAGGGAGGAGGGGCCCGATCAATGGACCCTCACCCAGACTGCCTTGTGTGCTGCAAATCAATGAAGAGGGGAAATGAAGATGGTGGTCTTTGGATGAATTACTGGAGCGAGCGGCGGCCGGTGTTTGCGAGTGTATGTAATAGGATGTACACTTGAGATGAGATGAGATTGTTGTTTTGAAGCAGGCTCTCGCTGTTTGTTATTCGTCCTGTTCGTCCTGAAGCAAAAGGAAAACAATATTTGTGTGTGCGATTGTAGAGGTTTAGGTGATTTTTTTGAACTGGTCTTCCCTGGCCTGGACTTGCCCCCCCCCTTCCACCTCCACGTCTGGGAGCCTCTTCTGTCCTATACACTGCACAGCCTCAGTCCTCGTTGTACAGCCTGAATCCTGATCATTGTCTCTGATGCAGGAGGATCTAGAGACAGAAACGATACAGGAGGTTTATTTACATTTATGGACAGCGGCCATTCTGTTCCCTTTGTCCCAATGACGTCCGTTTGTTTTCATGGTATTCCCTGTTTATTTGATTCTCTAATCTGTTGTTGAGGGATGAACAACTTTGTAAAGTCCTCTGAGATGATTACTGTTATGATTTAGGGCTGTTCACAAAAAAATGAAAATAAAAATTGACATTGTATTGGGAAGAAAACTGACCACTTTCAATCTAAGACATCCTCACCTCTCCAGGGACCAGGGGTGAAACACAAGCTTTTTTGTGAGTGAGTAAGTAAGTAATGATTATTTATATAACACATTTTACAGACCAAAGTCACCCAAAGCGCTTTACAATGTTCAGAGTTCAGATATTGTTGCAATCACTCTACAAGCGAGTCGCCGAACACACTGGAGCATCAAAACCTCCAACCAACACCATCCATTCACTCACTCATTATACTCATACCTATTGTGCATGTTTTTAGTGATAGGGATAACCGGGGAGACACAGGGAGAACATGCACAGTCCACTCAGAAAGGCCCTGACCGGTATTCGAACCCAGGACCTTCTTGCTGAGAAGCGAGAGTGCTATATCCACTCAGGCACTGTGCCGCCCTGATCAAATACATAAGTTCCGTTCAATTCATGACGCTCTCTCCTTCAGCCTTACACTGGAGGACTGAAGAAGGCTGAGGTCTGAGGAACTGTGACTGCAGACAGGTTGATAAGGCACACGCAGATGTGAAAAATATGGAGGTGCCAGACTGTGGAGGGCTTTATAAACAAGCAGAAGGATTGTAAAGTCAATCCGGGTCTGAGATGGAAGGCAGTGGAGATCCGTAAAACCAGGTGTATTAGACGAATAACATTGAGGCTGTGATCTATCCAGTTTCTTCCACTTCATCATTGTGTCCTGAGTCTTACCCTGGGCCTACTCCTAATCCCAGGGCCTATACTCCTACTTCCAGGGCCTGTACTCCTACTCCCATGGCCAACTCCTAATCAGAGGGTCTTCTTCGACTCCTAGGGCCTATTCCTACTCCAAGGGTCTACTCCTAATCCAATTTCATGCATGTGAAACTAGTGATAGCAAACTGTTTTAGAGCCAGGAACTAGAAACATGGATTAAAAAAAAAATAGTTTCATTGATGTGGTTTGGAAGTTAGATACCATAGCTTTAAACTCAGTTTATGTACATTTTTGGTGTTCAGGACTTTGTATTCAAACTTGTATTTGTGTTAAATTATACTTTGGAATATTGTTCTAACTTTCGAATCACCAGAATCATTGACGTTAAGAGGACCAACAAACTTGATGACCCACCTGGAAAAACAATCCTCCCATTGAACAATTGAGTTTGTTTGTAGCCTCCCACGCTGCAATTGAGTTTGGAGAAACAATTAAAGTTTGAAGTTTGATTTATTAAGGACAATGACGCAGTTGCATTATAAAGACGGTTGCACCAGATTTAGCATCATGTTACTTTCCACCTGTAGTCCTTGACAATACAATCATATAACTTGCATATTAATATACAGTTCAAATACAAAAGTACAGGTTACTCAGTTACATATGAAAATACAGTTCAATACAAGTGCAAGTTACTAAAAAAGAAGACAATAAAAAACTATGACGATACATTTGTTTGCAATGTCCTATGACGCATCAAAACGATATTTCCAGCTAACATCTAAAAGCTGATGCATCCTCTGAAACGGGTATGTTGCATATTAATGAGAACATCAGGGAGGAAATGAGGCTTGAATGATTTTCTGGCAATTCTCTCCATAAATTTAGAACTTACCGCAGGACACGATTACCAGGACTTTACCAACGCTCCTATTCAGATCAATAATTCATTACATCCACACCGCGGCAGTTTATTCAAATGGCTTCCGAGGAGAAAGAAGCACGGCACGGCAGACAGGAAGTGATAAATAAATGCATTAAAAAAGAGAAATAAAGTAGATTTGAGAGTTTAAACAGGGTGTCATCTCTCTGAGGACTGTGTGAATGAGGCCTGTGGCGCCACATCACTCCAGCAGCTTAATTGCAGTCCGATGGGAGCAGAGGCGGCTGGTACACGCCCAAAGGACTTCTGCATGAAAACCATCATCTGACAGCTTATGTAACCAAGACCACAGTTATATTCATGGATTTTGTCTCAAGTTTAAGGTGACTGCATGAGAACAACTAAATGAGTTCAATCCGGGGAGACTCAAACAGGCAACAAGGGTTATTAGTGTTGTATTCATTGGTTGCTATGGTATTCTGCACATACATTAGCCACAGACATAATGGTATGGTATTATTTTTTATTTTGTAGTTTCTGAGTATGTGTATAGAATGGCATTTATTGCATTTTTTACATACAGAACTTTTTTTGAACAGTAGCTTTAATACATTTTTTCTGACTCTACATATTAGTAAATTATGCTTTGAAACAAGATTTGCCTGAAACATCTTTTTTTCTGTTTTCTTATTGCTTGAAGTAACATTAGAGCTGCTTTGTTGGGTTCATGTGTTTTTTGCTCTGCACAATACTGCAATTTCAGAATGAAATTGACTGAAAGTCACTTTATCTACTTACTACCCTGCATAACTTTGCCTATATATATATATAAGATATTTGGAAAGATTGATATTGGAGCATTTACAGCTATATAAGAAACATAGCAGCTACTTATGTGTACATTTTGTGTGCTCTCACTACTGTCCTGTATGTGCGCTGCAACATTGAAATTTCCCCACTGTGGGATGAACAATTTTTTGTTGAATCTCAATCACTGCTTGGTGGTCCAACACATACACCGTAACAAGCTTATTCTAATGGAAGAAATCCTTTTCAGGATTCACCAAACAAACAATATGAATTTATCCTAACTCAAGTCAATATGAACTTATTTGTGTCAAGCCTTGTTGGATTTAACTTGTGGATCATTGTTTCTCTCTTTTCTCCAACTGGGTTTTTAGAGTTTTTCCGTCCTTTGACCCTCCTAGATCAGCAAGATTTAGGAGGGTCAAAGGACAGCAGTGATAATCTAGGACACTAAACATTCAATGACATTTATAATCTGCCCTTTATGGACCAAAGGCTCTCTGCGTATTTCATTATTGAATCGACAGCTTTATGAAGTCCTCCGAAATAACAACTGCTGTGATTTAGCTATATAAAAAAAACTGAAATGAAATAAATTGTTATTGTTTCCAGTGGTCGAACTGTTTGATTCGCTGATCTTCTGTTGGTGAACCGTGTAAAGTCATGCTGTTGTGATTTAGGGCAATAATAAAATAAGAATCCTTCACATGTGTGTCGGTTTCAAAAGCAGTGAGGATGTTGATTTCTTTGTGTTTTGACACATGTAGAGTCAGACAGGTGAGGCTCTGTTTGTGTGTTTGTACATTCACTTCTGAAGCGCAGCCAGGGGCCCTCACTCAGCTGTGATCTGACACACTTACTGTAGAGCACTGAGCAGCAGCTCCTGATGAGGCGCAGAACACGCTGTACTCACGGAACAGACACATTCAAAAGCAATTTATCTTCTTCCTGAGCGCTATTTTCACATGGTCGGAACAATAATTGTTTTTGCCAAATAAACAAGCGCTTTTTCACAAACACACACAAAGGAAAACTCTCCTCCCAAAAAAAAAACAAGTGTATGTGTATGCAAGGCAAGGCAGGTTTATTTATATAGCAGAGTTTGTACACTAACGCTTAACAATACAAGTAAAGACATTAAAACCGTTAAAAAAATCAATGTACATTAAAAAGAGTGAAGTACAATACTTCGGTTTTATGCACAGCTAAACATGTTTTTAACCTGGATTTGTACATTGTCAAAGTAGAAGCCCGTCTCACATGCTGCTGTCAGATGGTACAATGAGAACTGCCGAGGCTGTACATGTCATTCATCTGTATATAAGAAATGTTGTAACCATGTGCAATGTGCAATACTGCAACTGCAGAATATCCACTGAATGTCTATTTATCCTGCCTTACATGTGTATAACGTTACATTATTTATATTTAGATCCATAAAAAATATATTGATATTGAAGCATCTACAGCACGTTAGCAGCTTCTTATGTTGTATATAATGTGTGCTCCCTGTGCTCTTACTACTGTCCTGTACTGTATGTGCGCTGCAACATTGACATTTCCCCACTTCATATGGCACTGATATGTCACGGATGTTCTGTGGTACGAGGCCATGGAGAGATCTGGATGTAAAATTCCACCTCCTCTTTTCATTTTTGTAAATCACAGACTACAGTTTTCAAGTTAAATTTTAATTCATCTGTCACAACACCACAGTTTCAAGGTAGATTTGTTGTGTGTTTTTTTGTGTGACAAACAAGGGCTCTGTAGGAAAATACATATGGCCTACAGACGGGATCCGACATTGCAAAACAAGGAGGGCTAGAACACAGAAAGGTGATGATGGGGCAAGACAAACTTATTTGTATGGCACAGGCACAAGGCACAAGGCAAAAGGCATTGAAATCATGAATAATCACGGAACATTATACAAATTGAAGATACAATAGATAGTTGTTTGCGCAGCTAAACAGAACTGCTAATAATCTGGATTGGACTCAATAAGAAATACATAACATTAACAATATAAGCAAATACAAATATTGCGATTGAAAACTAATATGAAAAAAGGTTTAGCATCAAAATAAGCTGTAGTTCCCGTAGATATGCACGAATGAAACAAAGCACAGATCTACAGTATGAGTGTTTTCATGAGGGCAAACACAAGAGAAAATGGATCATGTTTTCTTTCAGTTTAATAAATCTTGATTGTGTCTTTGTCAGTCTCCGTCAACCCCCTGGAAGTTCAACCCAAACCGAGCAATATAGCCAATTTGCTTTGTGATTTTCATTTCCTGTTCCCCATGCATTACGAATAACCTGATTTGGCTCGCAGTAATGCTTCTCAATGTGGGGCCCCTGCGTCCTGATGACAGAGATGTGCCGGGGGCCGTGGAGTTCCCATCTGGAGGTAAAGGATGGAGTGAAGACGGGCCCCACGCGCCAGAGGGGTGAAAGAAGTGAGAAATATGACAGCGATGACACCCGGGAGGAGGCTCCATATTCATACAGTCATCCCCCACACGGGACATGTGTGTGGGGGCCACCGGGTGAGAGCCATGTGCTGTGGGGGAGATGTGGGGGAGACGCAGAGCCCATCGGAGCTGACACGTGAACAGGAAACCACCAAATATATTCTAATTTCGGGAACACAGATCAGTTTTGAAAGCAGAAATTAGCACTTTGAAGTTTCCTGGAAATGTAAGGTGCATTATAAATAAAATGTATCATTATTATTATTATTATTAAATGTCTGTCATATTTTTTTCTTATCTTCTGATTCTTTGTTTTACTTTTTAATATTAGTTTTCCTATATGTCCCTCTGAGTTCGTTTTCCAGTTCGGTGTTATTTCTTGCCCCACACCCTCATGTATTTCACCTGTTTCTCAGATTAAGTTTAGAGTTAAGATTATTATCATTATTTGTAGCTACATCAACTTTCAGATTCTAATCCAGCATGATGAAGATGGTCAGTTGTAGTCCTCTAAATATGAGTTTTATTCAGTTGAAATGGTGCGAATATGGTGTGATGTCT
>JAPMNZ010952571.1:0-13069 GCA_029875035.1 Pomatoschistus microps | reverse complement strand
ACACACACACACACACACACACACACACACACACACACACACACACACGCACACGCACACGCACACGCACACGCACACGCACACGCACACTCACACACACACACACAGCACCAGACTAGAGGTACATCTTAATAGCCTCATGCGGTCGCACACATCTGGAGCCGATACAGCGGATTAAACTCTGGAGCTGCAGGACCATGCACAAATGCACTTTCTGTCACTAGCGTTATATCAGTGTATTACTCAAATTATGTTTGAAGTTCAGGAATATGAAATGCTGAAGCTTCCCCAGAAATGATTAACAGACGTTTTACTACGATGCAAGTAGAAAGAAGAAACTAAAGCCAACCACACAATGACAGAGCGGAAACAAACACTTTTGGCGTCACGTTATTGTTGCTTTTGAGCTTTACCTTTGGGGACAGACTGAACAAATGAGTTCAGATGGAATAGACTTTGAACAATCTTTATTATGGTAGCATCAGAAAAACATCATGATAAATTAGCAGATGGCCAGATCATCTGCTTTGGCTAAACCATTTGACGAGGCTAGTATCAATTAATAATTGATTGTTGAACGCCCCGAGGTAATTCCAGAAGAATCGACAAAATGTTAGTGTGCTGTTGTCTACTATATACACTAGTTCTATTCAATAACAAACTTGGATTATTTATAATTTTAAAGGATATTTTAGTTCACAGGCTTCCATTCTGAACAAGTATACACATGTTTAGAGCTTATCAATGTACTGTAAATGTAGCCTGATCAAAAAGCATATTTAGCAGTAGCAGAGGATTTTTTTTTTCTTTATTTCATATTAACCAAAATAAGTCAATGCATTAATCAACCAACATATTTGTATCACTCTCCTGAAATGGAATACCAAAACACTTGCGGCCAAACAGGCAAACTGACCGCAGAATAGACACAACAAATACAAATCTGTAAACTTTTTCAATCAAACTAATGCTGAGTGTGACTTTCCAGATGGTCTTCTCCACTAAATCATGAGGATGTTGTCATTCCCCAGACATGCTCATAACTGGCACTCTACCCCGTCTCTGGGGGCCTGTAAGTCCTCACCAGGTCCACACCAGTGAGCCATGGGAGAAACAGATGCTATTTGCAACTGCCCGCGGTAAAACCAGAGCTAATACGCAGTTCTATTATTAATAACACTACAGCGGCTTTTTAAATCTCTTTTTTGATCCCTCCCGGATAATAGGCTTTCTCTTAGACAGGTTGAACAATAGAACTTAGGTGTCCATCTCCCACGCTGACTATAATGAGAAGACAGACGAGTAATTTACAGCGCTCCACGTCATGTCCAGTCTGCGCGCCGTCCACCGCAGACTTCTTTCAGGACGTGTGTTTCTATAGGCACCTGTTTGACTTGAACACAAACCATTGATCACTTTGAAGGCTAAATCCACCCTTCGTTTCAGCTGGCTCATTCATTCTTTTGTGCCGGTCAACTCAGCCGGTCAGAGCTGGTTCTCTCCTCTCGCCACTACTGTGACTTGTTCGCTGACCTCGCAGACCCCCGGTGACCCCACAGTAAACCTCTGCTTCTGACCCGATCCCCTGGCTGCGTTTCGGCCTTTAAACTCCTCATGTGGTTTATCTGTCTGCTGTATTTTTGCTTACGAGGCACAAATGTCTCTCTGTGCCGATTTCCTGTTACCGCGCAGCTGCCACCTTCCACGTTGCCCTTTGTGCTTTTTTGTTTTGACCTTTTGGCCGTCAGATGTCTGAGCTCGTCTGACCACGCCACATGCACGGTATGTCTCCTCCGGACTTCCGCCCCTTCGCAGCTACCACCAACTTAACTCTCTAAAGCTCTTTGTGTTTCTTTGTGCGTATAATCCTCAATACCTATACTCTTTCGGAGCTCGGGCAAAGGAGGCACTGTCCCAGGACAATACCGAGGCCGGACGAGCGATTTTAATTGTCCCCCTCCCCTGGTCCTGGCACCTGTTGAGGGCTTTCCACTTGAGTTCCTGCTTTAAGATTGTGGAGGTTCACGTCTCCATCACTGAAGCCCTCCCCAGACAATGTAGCTGTGCAGGAAGTCACTGCCGGACGCTCTGATTGGAAAGTATAGTTCCCATTATACAATCGTGAAACGTGGGTCAGAATATGGAACAACTCTGGCAGGTTCATAAGTGATAATGCAATCATAAGTGGTCAAAAAAAATATGATAAAGATAGATTGATATGATAAAGATAGATTTAGTTTAAGGGGAGTTGACATACTCCTCTACAATGTACCAATGTTGGTAGTCAAGATTTCAATGTTGCATTTCTATTATTTTGTATTGAGAAGTTAATGAAGAAATTTGGATTAAAACAATGAGTTTAGAAATAGATGTTTAAAGTTGGTCATGAAGTTCAGGTTCAGGTATGAGGTGGGAGACTTATGAATAAGTTGTAAAGTATGACATGTTGGACAGAGGGAGTCGACCTCTGTTATCTGCTATGAATAAAACATTAAGTCTTATACTTTTTGTTCATAGAATTTTAGACACATTGGAAGCCAAAGTATTAACACCAAAACTCCCAGAGCAGTCAATTCGACAGATTTTTGTTTTTGGAAGTGTAGTTATTCCTTTTAAGTACGTTTTTGGTCTTCATAACTTTGTGACATTATCTATTTCTATATGTAGTTTATTTCCATGTTATGATGTTTATGAAATGATCTTGATCCTAGACTGGTTCGAGACTTGTCCAGAGCAATTTCAGCTTGGAGCAAGTGCATGTTACCATAGCAACACACCATTTACTTGCAGCAGTTAGTTTTGCTGTTTTTCAGATATGTCAACCAGTTTTAGCATGCAGTAAAGATAAAAACTGTATGAATCACTTAATTAATGTCTGCTTTACGTGCAAGAGCTCTGGTGTGTGCCGTCTTCTCCGTCTGGTGCACTCTGGGGTAGTCTTGCACAGTTTTTCCAAAGTGGTTTTACTGCAAATGGAAAATAAATTCTTGTATATATCTAATTTTGGTAAAAGTAGTGAAACTGTTCATCAGGATTTTTTTCCAGAATTCATTTTATTTGAATGGGAGCTTTCAAAATGACTTCTCTCAGAGTTCTCGGAGTTTCAGAAGTCCAGGAGTACTAGTGTTAACCAGACCTGAAAAACATTGTGTGTACTGTACTATTTATATACATAAGCATTAAAAAAGACAAAATGCGACTTGCATAACCTATAATCCATTCTGATGATGTGGAGTATACTGGGGCAGGCCGTTATGCTGAGCTAGTTTTATCTCTCACCTGGAAATATTTACACTCCCGGGGAAGCACATTTTCAACTGAACACTTTGCTATAGCATCTCAGAGGAACTATAAATCCCATTCTTTCACCGCCCTCTACAGAAACATTATTCGTTTTTAGAGACACATTGCACATATTTTTTCAATAGTCTCCTTTTAATAACCTCGTTGAAAAGTAAATACAGACCCCATTATAGCATCATAGAAGTGTCTGGGAGTGTATTAATAAGATGGAACGCACTGCAAATGGATTATCTTTTAAAGCTCAAATGAAAGCAAGGTTACTTTGGGGGGAATGGCCCTTCTAAATGGTGTTTTTATCTTCTTATAATTAATAATCCTCACACTGGACAACAATAGGATGGTCAGACATTCAGGTCTAGGTTTTACACCGATACACAATTCAATTATGGGACGGTACATTGCTGCCACTGGGCCCCATAAATCCACTAATCCTCAAAAAAAGATTGAAGCAATTTTGACATAGTTTATGCATTTTCATGGTAGCATCAGGCTTCTACACTGTTCAGATCATAGCAAATGAAATGAGGCCAAAAAGCAAATTAAACTCAGATTGTTTTTTATGTCCAAGCTTCATTGACAATCTAACTTCCAGATGCAGTGGTCAAATCCTCCACACAGAAGTTTGCAGCGAAGGCGTGGGGACTCCCTGGGACCTGCCTCTGTTTGCCTTGGCTTTCTCAGGCGCTGTCAAGTGTTTTGCTTCCTTTTACACGTTGCCAGTTATGATTCCACATCGATTTCCTGCGTTCCCATTATTATTTTCCTTATCCAGGATATGTCAAACAGACAATCGGAGCAGGTCTGCGTTCAGAAACTTTACCGCCGCTGACTCTGCGGGGTACCTGAGGCTGTGTTTTTGATTTAGTAAGCTGAGGAAACAGACCAAACCTCTCCAACGAGAAATTATATCACGTTGGCCTATGACTAGATAATATTTTTGAAAGTCGAAACATGTTGGAGGTGAGAGACGGTGAGTCATTTAAAACAAGGGAAGCAATTATTTCATCAGCCTGCGCACACGCATACACCGTTTTCAATGAGGCAAACATTATTTTTGGCCAATTTCCTGACCTTTATAATGAGTTCAACGAGGCGCGGAATGTGCCAGGTTAACCCCAAGAGAAACAGCACATTGTACTATGAACTCTTGAATTATTAATGAATCATAAAATCCAGCCGGAGCTCAAAGGGAGTTTTCAGCACAAACGCTAAGGAAATGATATGGTTAGTTTAGTTCTTCATCAGAGTGAGGAGGAGAGGGCATGGAGCAGATGTTGGACAGATGTGTAGTTCAAATGCAGTGGTATAGAGTTGGAGAAGTCGCAGGTTCAGGCCTCACTGATTGCACACATTTATTTATCTAAATTGGCAGTTTATTTAACCTTCCCAGGGCGTGCTGATAACATTAGCAGGAGCTGGTACATGCGCTGACAACCGATCCATCAAACAAGTGTCTGGACTATAACGGAGGTCCTTCATTACACGATAGCTTCCATGCAACGAGCAGAGCAGAGCTATAGAGCGGGAGACACACACGAGATTTCATTGTGTTGGCCATATTTTGGAGGGATTATGAATGGTAACACAAAAACTTTAGTCAGAGGTTGTACGAAGCTGGTTTTTGTCGAATAAATAAACTTTTCTGTTGAGCCGATCTGGGGAGACCGCAAATGTACAGTTCAATTCCTGGGCCGTCGTAGGAACTTGAGGCTTTTGTCAAGAAGAAACTTTTTTGTTTTTTTTGTCGCAGGAGAATTGTGCTGAACAACTTTTGGACCCTTCTGTCTGACAATAAAGTACTTCTCTATCTGTCAATCTATCTATCTATCTATCTATCTTTAGCATCAGAGAGGATAAAGAATCTCATAAAAAAAATCACTATTTCTACAGGGGTGAGTAAACTTATCAGTGAACCTACTATACACATGTTTTTTACAACATGATCCATTAGAAAGCAGTAGTAGTCCAAAAAATGTTTTTCAAAAATGTTTTTTCCAGAGATTCATGAGCAGGCACTGTATTTTGTTATTCATTTATCCAGTAGTTGCATATTGTTTTTTAGCATGTGAACAGAAATCGCTAATTAAACTTTCAAAAAGTATTTCAATATTCAATTTACACTCAATATAGAATCAGTTTGAGATATTTTAAAGTCTCCTTGCACACATCATACACTGATTTACTTAAAGATTTTGCTTGCGATGAATCTACGACCCACTCTCTTGAAAGAAAAACTTAAAAAGACAAAAAACTGCATGTGTGTTGCACTAATGTACACGGACCCGCTCTCCACATGATAATACATGCCAAAAAGATTAGTTGTTCTGTACAGTGTGCGTCATGCATTTACAGTATTTATGCCCCCACCATTTTCAAGGCACTTTTAGATCTTGAATAATGTGCAGAGCTGCCGAGATGATGATAACCCTCGTAAAGCATGCCACGACCCATCGCGAGCAGTTTTAATCGACTCCAGATCCCACCGTGTAAAAGGTAGGAGACAGGGGTGTGAGGGGTCTGCTGCTTTACTCTTCTCACCTCATTCATTCCTGTTCATTGTTTGTCTGCTAAAGTGGCCTCAGCTCGAATGGGACAGAGGGGGACTGTCCAAATGTGTTGGGGAACGAAAGGCAGCTGCTAAAAGCTTTGAAAAAACACACTGTATACTGTACAGAGGTGCAATATGGGAAAGTAGAGTTAGACAATGGAGCTTAAGGGCTTTGGGTTCTTCTCTTTTTCACTCATTGAGGGAAAAAGGTTGAAAACATACAGTACCATATGAACAAGAATATATAAACACAGCTTTTGTTTTGGCTCTCAAAAACTCTATAGACCCATCTCTGTCAGATTTTGTCCACAAATCTGTCTACATGTGTGTCAGTGAGCACTTATTCTTTGCTGAGACAATCCATCCCCTGACATGTCCAGGATCTGGGGAGTGTCAGTATCAGGTCTGACCACAATTTGCCTCATACACTGCAACACATCTCCTTCACAAAGTTTCTCATATGTTGTTGACTGCGGCCTGTGGAATGTTGGCTGGATATTAGCAGGAACTGGAACACACTCTCGTATACAGCGATCCAGAGCATCTCAAACCTGCTCAATGAATGAAATGTCCGGTGAGGTGGGGTGGATTGTCTCAGCAATGAGCAAGTACTAATTGGAACAGAGTTAGTCAGATTTGTTCGCACTATGTTTTATATTTTTGGGTGAAACAGGAACAAGAATAAAAACTCTGCTTATATTGTATAGATTTTATATGTTGTGATTTGTCGTGTTGACATTCGTGTCTGGATCTATCTCGGATAAACACATATGAAACGTACAATACAAATACATTTCCTTCCTTCCTTCCATGAGACACTATCGTTAACCATCCATCTACTTCCTTGAGCTTTATCTGTGCAGCGGAGACAACAACAAGGCAAATATTTCTTTATGTTTTTCATATCTAATGTTTTATGTCTATGGTGTGCACAGTTAATTATCACAATGAAGATAAACATGGTGGAGCCAGAAAGCAGCACAACAGTCTGTTTACACTTATACTTTTGTGTTTTTCTCCTCTCTCTGTGTTGGGGCTACAGGCTTAATGAATGACTTATGGAGAGTCCTTTGAGGTAAACTGCAGGTAATGATAGCCTACACAGCTTCTAAGACTAAATGACAGAAGGCACTTGTGTGTCAGCTGACAGTTTGTAGCGATAACTTTTAAAGTAGGAATTATCTGCCGCACTGAAGTGATTATAAAATACCAACTTTTTGGCTTTGCACGATGTTGTGTCTGTCTCCAAAGGCAAATGTCCCTGGTTGTTCCTGTCTGGGGTCACACTCTGGCATTCCTAAAGAAAAAATAAAACAAAAGAAGCAGTCAACATGGTATCCCTGAACCTCAGCTCACCATATTATGTTGCATTTTTCACACCTCAAGCTCACACCTTTGGAAAGTAGTTGGGACATTTAGCAGCCTGCTTGCCAAGAATTGTGTGGAAAAATCTGTTCTTTCATGTAAATCTACCGCAAGATATGCAGTCATACCAGCAATGATAACCTAATGTGCCAGCCCTAGACAAACAAGCGCCATGTTTAATGAAGAAACATCTTCCAAACACAGGCATTCAAACAAACCTCATTAAAACAGCCATTGTATGACAACTTTGTAAGTAAGTACGTTTTATTTATATAGCGCATTTTCCAGACCAAGGTCGTCCAAAGTGCTTTCCAATATTCAGAGTTCAGATACTTTTCCATTCTCTGATTTGACGGAAGCGAGACGCCGAACACATATTTAGTGGTAGGGGAAACTGGAGCACCTGGAATTAACCTACATAGACACGGGGAGAACATGCAAACTCTTTTTTTTTGTGATACATTTTTTATTCAAGTTTTACTTTGTATTTACATTCTTGCACTAGTTGGCATGCATCACACTTCATTTGTTGTCCCCTTTTTGTTCCCTCGCATCCCCTTTTCCCTTGTGATGGACAGAGAAGCTAAAATAATAATGATAAAACATAAAATAAAAAAAATAAAAAAGGTTCAAGACATCTAAAAGAATGAGTAATTAATCAATAAATAGAATAATTATAAAAACATAAATTCAATAAATACAAATGAGGAACATGCAAACGCCACAGAGAAAGGCCTGGAAGTAGAATCAAACCCAGGACCTTCTTGCTGTGAAGCACAAGCTCTAACCGCTGCGTAAGTATGCTCGATAGCTATGTTACAGATTTTAAAACATAATCTTGTGTAAAATATGTCCAAGTATTAATTGGAAGAAAGGCTTATAGTTATATCATTATTGGAAAACTTATAAAAGCACGACATGCACACAATCCTGGTTAGTGCGCCTCAAAACCTCNTATTGGAAAACTTATAAAAGCACGACATGCACACAATCCTGTTTAGTTCGCCTCAAAACCTCCGTGTCTGAGTGACACCTGGAAACCATTACATATCATTATAAGGCCCTTGATTTTCAAAGATATTTTATGGAAAACATCCCCAATGTGCAGGGAGCAAAAACGTGCAATGAATGAATGATTTCTGTAATTTGTCATACCGATATATTATTCATACAGCTCATCTGCTGATTCCATTATGAGGTCACCAGGATAACCCAGAAGCAAGCCAAAATCAATCACGCTCAGAATATTCCTCAAATGGGATTTTCAATGCATCTCAAAGTCTATTTTGTGTTTTTACCCCTAAGTGTGTGGCATTTCCCGGACTGCTCTTCACAAACATCCCATTGTTGCATTTAGCTCAGCGGTAATTGTCTCAGTGTTTGGATATGTCTGTCACTGCACATATTCCCAGCTCTGCTCTGTGGATAAGCTGCACTGATAGTTGAGATCGTTTTACAGGGAGTTTTCTCTCACTCGTGGATTCACACTAAAAGGCTAACACTGAGGTCTGTATGTCATTCAACGATTCATATGGACTGGGATTAGGGGGCAAGAGGAAGATACAGAGCCCTCCATGCACTTATCTGCCCATTGCAGCTAAACACCATGACAGCCGACACATGAGTTTTGTGTTAATATTATGATCACTTAGAGAAGTGGTCTGTAAACTGAAACGCTCGCTGTGTTTCCCCTTCTTTCCATTGAAGACACAAAGCAATAAACTAGGATCACACTTCAACCCTTCATTCCCAGTAATAACACATGCATCCTCAGGAAAGACCACATGAGAACTTTTACAAACCTAAACTCACACCCCAGACACACAATGGATGAAAGTGTATGTTCTAGCAAAAGAAGAGAACATGTAAATTATTCTGGATTTTGTAAGTTTTTTTTTTAGGAATATCTAAATTCAACATGAACTTAACAAAGTATCAGAATTGCCCAATAGGCTTCTGAATCCAGTGAACTTTCTATACAGCAACCATGGTTTCACTACATATCTATTAAATAATTTTCTTTCTGTTACTGATTTTATTTGCCCTCAATGTGTCAGGGCTCCACGTTTTGTCTGTTTCGAATCAAATTTCTAAAAGAAAAAAGACAAATACAGTAGTCCATGGATTAGTCATGCCTGGTGTGGTCTAGACAAACTTTGACAATAAAGTTTTGACTGCTTTTCAAAACCATTGAAACCACTGGCCCTGGCTTAAATCTTGATTTCTTTTTTGAGACTTTATGGAGTTGACAAATTGGTTTTGTACAAGGGCTCCTAAGAAATAAAACAAAAGTGTAGTGAGATGAATGGGGGGAGGAAGCGGTAGTTTCCGTTACGGGTGAGGGTACTTGGGTGGGGAAACCGAGAGTGACACACCCTGTGAGTGTGTGTGTGTGTGTGTGCGTGCATGTGCGTTTGTGTGTGTGACACCAAATCTGAGCGTTCAAATGCACAATCAGCCAAATGAAAACAAGCCACACACCATAATGCCCCAAAGGTCTGACCCATGAAAAGTAACTCTCCTTCTGTCCCCTTTTCAACCCACTGGCTTTTCACGACCAAATGTATCTATTACCTGTTATACTGTGATCCCAGAGGACTTATTTCCTTCTCCAAAGCACGGGCTTTCATCACAACTTGTTCAAATCAAAGCAAACGGCTACTTTGTTAAGATAAATAGAACAGAAAGAGGTCATCCAACTCAATGCATTTATAAACACATACTGTACATCTGCTCTCAGTGATGGAGGTTAGAGGCAGAATCTAGCTCTGCGTGTTCAGGCCAGAGTTAGCTCAACTTAGCAACAACAGGAAGAAAAGACAATCATTACTTATTAAAGATTTTGTACATGACATTTTCACTCCACTGTGATATTTTAATTATATTTTCTATGTTATTGGTAGAATCCTTGCAAGCTATAGAGCACGTTGTTGACATTTAAGGTATGATTTCAACGGTAAAATACTCTTTGGTGAATAACTTTAAGGAAAAGTAGATGTGAAATACAGACATAAACAGTGTGGTCAGTTTCTTCATGCTATTCTGGGTCCTCTTAAATGACTCCACCAGACATACTGTACACAAACTAGACCCTAATTTGACAATGACTGGTGTCTGTGCAATATCTCAACTCAACCTCACACCAAAACCTGACAAACCTCCTTTTCCAACATGGAAAATGTCACATTGGAAAGTCCCCATGAAGAGCACCCTGCATATACATTACACTGACTCCCCATGTAAAACAATGCCTCAGTATTCTCTTGAATCCACAGAAACTACGACACACGATTGGGGACTTTGGGTTGAATAAAGAGTGTATTTTTCCAGCCTGCTCCATGAACCTGTACCTGTCCATGCTGCAGATTGATGGATGAATATTTGGATTGAGTTTGAAGTAGCACAAATCTGAACCCGTAGCTGGCCGTATATCCTGGAGTATATGATTTGTGCTGTAACTCTATAACTGCAGCGGGGCGCTTAGATAAACAGTGGCCTATGGGAGGTGTGCGTTTAAGCCATGTGTATATATAGCTTTCCTTAACACGACCGTCATTTTGTCATCCATAAAGCTGGAGTAACCCGTAATAGACAGCAGCATCAGGGGCGCGTCACTCACTCTCTCCGTCCACTTGATCCGTCTTGTGGATGTGTCCGAGCTCAGACAGCGCTAACGCAGGCAGACTCGGGGCTCCAGGGCTCCCAGCCATCATCCATCACCAAAGCCCAGCGACGGGGGTCTATAGTCATGGACACACACAGGCACAGAACCTGATCCCCTCCAGGCCGCAGACCACTGGGACTGGACAAACACAAATAGACATCAAACACGGGGCGCCTACACAGGTGGCCCCAACACATTGGTTCAAGCTCTCCAAATATTGCTTGCACTTTTATGTTGGATCGGCCGGTAATTATTTTCAGATTGAGAAAATCCACTTCTTAATTAATGCCCGATTTGAGCATTCCAAGCTTGTGTAACCGGGATTATGTTTACAGTCTGTTCATTGCAATTAGTGCCTGGAAATTAAGAATGAGAAATGTCCATATTCCTACAATACAATCATTCAGCTGGGGTACATAACTAGTACTAGTAAGAAATATGTATATGTTGATTTCTGTTGGTCCCGTAAAAAACATGTTACAATTTGCTTTGGAGAGAGAGTAAGAGAGTGAGAGAGTGAGGGCTGATCCTCTCTTTTTCACTATTCTCTAATAAAAGCTGCTCTAAATATGAAAATACAAATGCATGTGATGTAGCAGCAAACTGTTCTGAGAGCGAGGAACACATTAGATCGTATTCTATGCAGGGCAGGGCCTGGTTAGTACTCTGATGGGAGACTTCTGGGAACACCCAGTGCCACAGTGAGGCGACTGCGGGTGTAAAGTGCCAAACTGACGTTGTGTCGTTGGGCA
Organism: Pomatoschistus microps; assembly: GCA_029875035.1. Lineage (NCBI taxonomy): Eukaryota > Metazoa > Chordata > Actinopteri > Gobiiformes > Gobiidae > Pomatoschistus > Pomatoschistus microps. Next base: position 1,437 of record JAPMNZ010952571.1, on the reverse strand, counting down.
AGACACTACACCCATTGCCTTGAATGAGTTTGGTGTGTGTGTGAACGGTCGCCTCGCTTCAGTCAGCTTGCTCCGGAGCAGCTTTGGCTACAGTAGTAATTATAGACAAGTGAAGTGTCTTTGAGTGCCCAAAAAGTGCTTTATAAAATTGATACATTATCATTATTAAACTAATAAAAATATCTTGGCCATCTGATCACAGATGGACTGACAGATGATGAGGACATTATTTGGCAGTATTGTTAGTTGTATGTGAGGGTAAATGCTTTGGTGCGCAAATTTGGTTGCTGCACTGTTGATGTGAAGTTGACCTTATTCAAAGCCTACTGCTCTCCGTTATTCTCTGCACATCTGTGGATGAAATACAGAAAAGATGCTCTTGGGAAACTGCAGGTAGCTTTCAATGATGCTCTGAGGATGCTGTTAAAAAAGCCCAGATCGACTCGACTTTGTGAATGTCAAGTTCAGTACAACACGCTATGTTTCTCAGTTCTGGGAACACTGGTACAAGTGTCTTTGTAAATGAAACTTTGTTATTTTATTTTTTATGTTTATATGTATCTTGTGGTGTCTTTTGCATGGACCTTATTTGATTGTTAGAATCACCAAAAAACATGTGTGAACAGTAAAGCCTTTTCTTGGATTGTGGATGTTTCTTTCATTCAACAAATCTATGAACACATAAATGTATGACCAACAAAAAGATCATATTTCAACAATGTCAAATGAATAAACCAAACTTCTAACCCCAAACAGTAGGCTTCTGGGATGAAGCCTACTGTTCGGGGTTACTTATTTAGCCATGATAGAGTAGGTACTATGCATCCACATAACAAGCCTGTCAAAAATGAAGAGTAAATGTTAATTTGGTACAGTGAAAATACCTCCGACATGCCCTGTCCATTTATCCATGCCGCCTGGTGTTTCCCAGATGTTCCTGAGCCTAAGTATGAGACGGTAAATCTTCAGGATCGAGCGTGCATGTCTGGAGAGGGCTGCGTGTGCCAGAGGATAACCGCATGGCACGATAGGTTTAAAGTTTTCAAAAAGACGGGCTTAGGGAGAACCACAGGTAAGCTTCGCAAATAACTCATTCCACGCACATATTTGAGCACACAGACAAACCTCCCCCTCTTTATCCACAAGACGAGCTGGAATGAGGAGAATGTCGACTGTAGACGGCCAGGTACATTATCAGACAAGGTTTCCGCTGCCATTTTACACCCAGAGTGCACTTACTCTCACTTCTGACATGTTTTCTTCTCAAATGACAGCACAGCACACACACACACACACACACACACACACACACAAAAACACACACACACACGCACGCACGCACGCACGCACACACACACACACGCACGCACGCACGCACGCACGCACACACACACACACACACACACACACACACACACACACACACACACACACACA
>JAPMNZ010952568.1:0-10908 GCA_029875035.1 Pomatoschistus microps | reverse complement strand
AGACACTCAGATTGTGCAAAAAGAAGAAATGTGCAAACATGTTAAATACAGGATGAATTATGTACAACAAAAAGTGTCAAGTGAACAATCAAGATAAAAATACTTTGATTCAAGCAAATAAACCTATCCCAAACTAAATTTCTCGGTGTGACAAATTGAATCCAATCAAACCGGTTAAATGAATTGTAAGCAGTGGCAATAGCGGAATCATTCTGTTGATGTAAAGTCGTTTAAAGGGGATGTCTGTGAATGGTTGTACCGCAGCCAGAGTTGGGAGCACTCTCACTTATTGAACCTTATGTAATAACTGGTTCGGAAAAGCATTGGATTGTTCACACCGCACACGCCTCACTGTTGTGCTGAGTTATGAGCAATTTGTATGTTTTGTTTGTCTTCACACCGCAGGAAAAAAAAAAAAGGATATGGAAGGAATCAAGCTTTGCCAATTGGACAATCAGTCTGGTCTAATTTCCGGGGGAGAATACGTGTGAAATTTTTGTTTAAAGACAAGACTTTTTCTTGCTTGTCTCATTGGCAAATCTAGTTTAATGGCATGTAGGAGGATTTTCTACTTCCGGGTGGATCAAGACTATTAGCCCTTCTAAATGTCAATCATTCTGGTGATACGTGCTCGTCAAACTAGACCAAAGAGTTTTTTCAAAAAGTGGAGAGGGCGGTTCTTTCCTAACATTTTTGAAAATCCTCCTATATACCTTTAAGACACACACATGTTTTCTAATTAAGATATAGTTTTCCTACTTTGATATATTCTTAACTTCAATTCAATTCAATGTATTTGTGTATAGCCCTAAAGCACAACAGCAGAGGACTTCACAAGGTTGTCGATTCACCAACAAAAGATCAGAGAATCAAACGGTTCGAACGTATGAAATGAAATGATATTAATAATAACAAACACATAGGAGCCATTGGTCCATAAAGGGCGGATGACCAATGTCCATAAATGTTAATAAATGTTCACAATTGTCCAGGAACGGTAAGGAAAGATTTAGTTTTTTTTCAGACTAACAGCAGATTTTGCATTTAATATCATTGTTATTTTTTTTCCCCAGTTTGTGGTTTCAAAGTATAGTATTTAAACAATAGATTTTATTTTAACAACAATAATGCAATACATAAGTAAGTAACATGATATTTAAGACACAAAAAATACAGATGAATTTGTGATAAATAATAGCGGTTCTGTTCCCATTCTGCTGTGTACAGTAGACCACAAGCTCAACATACTGTATATGCTAGAGCTACATAACGCTAAACTCATTTTCATCTTTAATTAATTCTCCAGTTGGCTCGCTTTGTTCATGGTGGGAGCAGTAATTAATTGTAAATGCTCAAATAAACGTTCTTTGTAATTCGACAATGCTACTATTTTTACCCTCCCTATCCCTGACTAACCCGGAGCACTGTTTATGGCCTAGTTTTCTGCTTTTCACTCAAATCTTATTCCACTGGCTCAATCTGACTGTGGATTACACTGTGTTAAAGGCCAGCACGTGCCCAAAAGTGCCATTTGCGACAGTCAAAAGAACTTTTATCCAGCAGGTAATCTCTGGAAAAACCGAAAAAAATCCCTGGATTATAATGTTAGTTTATTTGTGTCCTAGTACAGTGACTGATATTAACAAGCTTAAATCTGGCAATATATAGGATTAGTCTGAGAGTAGGAGAATCACATTGTTACTGTGTTCATAAGCTACAGATTTCCAGCTCTGGCTCGGATCACAGAGACAGAGCTTTTCTCCCTCACAGTCAATAGTCATTTTAAAATGCGCTCATAGCACACAGAGGCACCAGGGCAAATACTGTGGGTTTCAGTATTGATTCGTATAGACAGTCTCCATGGTATAGACCAGTGTTTTTCAACCTTGTGAGGGTCTAACAAAAAGGACAGTGGTGATGATCCAGGACAATCAACATTCAATATCATTTACAGACATTTATCAACATTAATGGACATTGCTCATCTGCCGCTTATATGGACCAATGGCTGTTTGTGTTTTTGTTTGTTTTTTTGTCTTGTCTCTGAACTGTTTTCATTCGCTGATCAGTGTTGGCGAATTCAACCGTTGAGTAAAGTCCTCCGAGATAACTAGTGTTGTTATTCAGGGCTAAACAAGACTACATTGAATTGAAATTGATTTGAACTAGTGGGCTGTGGTATGTTGGTTCAATCAAATCAAAAGTGTTTTTAGTACAGCCCTAAACAGTCGGCATCACTGAGGACTTTGCTAAGTTGTCGATTCGCCAACACATTTCAGAGAATCAAACAGTTCAAACACAGGAAATGCAATGACAACAAATACATTGTAGCCATTGGTCCATGAGGGGTGAGCCTGGTGTGTGTGTGAATGATCGGGGGTGGTCGATGGCACAGGCTGGTTGTCTCGCTTCTGTCAATCTACCCCAGGGCAGCTGTGGCGACAGTAGTTTATGCACAACTGTTTATGGAGGGAAAAAATAATGCCATCTTTGATTATCCAACAGCTCTATATAAAACAACACATTATTATTAGTAGTATGCTCCACCCTGTATTGATTTAGTGTCTTTTTGTTCAAGAGATAAAGAGCAAAGTGATGAAAACCAGCCATATGGATTGGAATTGTTAGTTGCTCTTATATATTTTAATATTGGTGGTTCTTCTGTCACATCGAACCACACCCGTTCAGGCTGATGGCGTCAGTGGTTCTATGGTGGAGGGTGAGGACAGTGTTATGTAAAGGGGAGGCTGTTGTGGTCACTCAGTACGTGCGAATGCTGACCTCATGCCGGATCCCATACATCAGCACACGCGGCGTCCAGGTGTCAGGTGAACACTTTCAGACCAGCGTTTCACTAGGAAGAACATGCTTTATTTCATTATTTATGATTGTAATGCCTTGTATGATTGCCTTGTGTAAGAACTGTGCTATATTGCTGCTGCTGCTGCTGCTGCTGTTGTTTTTAACATACTACATATGTCAATCTGGAGACAATACACAGACACCAAATGTCAATAAATGAATGTATCAATTTGTTTGGCACCCTAGGCCCTGGTTGCAGAACTTCGTCTTGAGATCATTCCTTGTGTGCTGCTTAGAATCCCCCGTGACCTAGGTACTGGTGGTGGCATGACGTCTAGGTACTGGTGGTGGCATTTAGTTCTATACAAAAAATACATTAACTTGAAATTCAATTGAATTGTGAAAGTATCTGAAAAGAAACGTCACACGTTTGTATGAGTTTTGTTGCAGCGAGGCGAGCCACAGTAAACAATAGGAGTGTGGTGAAAAGTCTTCAGTCCAGTGTCTGTGTGCAGCAAGGACAGAGAGCAGCAGTGATTACTCACAAAAGCCCCCCAGACAGAGGCCTGATTGAGTTCAGTGCTGAATGGTGTTGTGCTGTTTGTGCCCACGGAGAGCAGAGCGTTATGAAGACTGAGACGTCTCAGCTGTAGAGTAAATGGATCTCCACTAACTACTTTATGGAGATGGGGAAATCCAGACACATAGCTCCTATAATATATAATGTTGGTAGAACTGTTTTCATTTGATCTTATTTAAGATTTATTCAACCAGGAAAGTACCATTGAAAATAAGAAGCAGCAACCAGAAGCAGCAACAGATATGTGCAACTTTCCCCACTGTGGCACAAATAACAGGTCTCTATCTATCTCTCTATCTATGTCAAGATTTCAGCCAAAGATTTGCACAAGTTCATACAGACGTGTGGACCTGTGATGGAACATATTCATGTACTATGTGTAATGTCGTCTGTGTGTCTCTTGTGCTGAATACGTGATGCGACTGACCCCCTTCTCTAACACAAATGTCTCTCATGGGAGATTAACAAAGAAATGTTACTTTTACTTTTTTGTTTAAATTATTTCTATTAAGCACCCTATGTTGCTTCTGCATGACATTTGCTTTGCCTTAGCTTAAAAAAAAATAAAAAATTATAGAGGAGAAATGGATCAATTCAACTCTGTTTCCTTTCTGACTCAAGACGTTCACATTGCTGCCACCCATCCATTTTATTCTGAGCAGAGACGCACAGACTTCCCTCTCCTCACACACTTCCCTCTCCTCACACACTTCCCTCTCCTCACACACTTCCTCCAGCTCATCCAGGAGAATCCCAAGGCGTTTCCAAGCCAGCCTTAGAACTCTTCCTCTGGGTTGCCAGATAGATGTTTGTTCTGTTTGCTTGTTTGTTTGTTTGAAACAGTAAAGTGACAGTCTGTTGTCATGTTTCTCCAGGAGCGGTTTGAGGCTGTGTTCCGGCAGTACGACGAGCAGGTCACTTTCCAGCTCTTCAAAAGTTTCCGTAGAGTGAGAATAAACTTCAGCACTCCAGAAGCCGCGGCACGCGCCCGCATCGAACTGCACGAGACAGAGTTCAACGGAAACAAGCTCAAGCTCTACTTTGCCCAGGTGAGTGTCCGCTCCGAGGGCTGAACCAGAGGCTGGACTGAAGGAAAGGGCAAAGAAGTGAAATATTGTGCTAATGTATCTATACATGTGTTTGTAGACCTAAACTGCAGGAATTTGTTGTTCTTTGTTTATGTTCATTGATTCAGAGGATTAGTTGCAGCAATCAAGTTGGTAATTTTGTGGAAAAATGTCAAATTTCTTTTCAATTTAATCAACTGTTAAAACAAATATATCATCTGGTTTCACATTTAATTGGTTTACTATATGAAAATAATCACTTTGTGTAAAAAAAGAATCTCCTGGACATCTGAGAATTTGTAACAAACTTCCGCAGCTCATTCCATCAAAGAATCACGTCACTTACACAAATAAACAGCCGCTATAGAAGATTTAACTAATGTATAAAACAGTTATCTTCTAGTTCTACTAATGGACAGAAGAGGTATTTGTAAACATAATGGATTAAAATCTCATCAATTTTTGGTTGATTATTAAATTGGCCTTCTGTCACACTTTTGTACCCTTTAGTCTGAACAAGCCCATTTTATACACAAGACTATAACAAAGGCAGGGCAGTGAATCACACAAACAGGAAGTAGAACTGAGGGAGATTCAGGGGTGGACAAATCACAAAGAAGAAACAAATTACAAAGATGAAACATGAAATAGGTCTTAACACTGGGGTGATCAGTCCTTCTCAGTCACTGGACCCAGACTCTGGAACAGGCTGCCTTCTGATATGCTAATGCTAGTGCTTTCTGTTTTTGGCCTTTTAAAATCGAGGCTCAAAACACATTTTTTCAGTCTGGCTTTTAGCACGTTTAACACACATTAGCACGGTACAACTTTTTAAATCCTTGTTTTAAAATGTTGTATTATTTGATTGCCTCATGTTTGATTCTATGTGACTTTATTGTAAAGCGCTTTGGTCTCTATTAATAAAGGGCTCTATAAATAAAGAAAATATAGATTGATTGATTGAATTGACCTGAACCATGGCACTGTTTTCCAGATCCAGAATGGAGAGGAGGACATTGACAAGGCGTACCTGGCCCCTCCTCAGCCGGTGAAGCAGTTCCTCATCTCTCCCCCGGCCTCTCCGCCCGTGGGCTGGAGTCAGAGCGAAGACGCCACTCCGGTCATCAACTACGACCTGCTGTGTGCGGTGGCCAAGCTGGGACCAGGTCAGAACCCGCCTCCTTCCCCCAAAAACCTCCTCTGACGTCTCTATCTGTCTTGTTTTCCACCTGGGGGAATCTTGTAAATCCTCAAATGACGCCTCTCTGCCTCGTGGTGCTGCTTGAATTCCCGTGTTGTTTTAATTTCTAAGTGCTGCTGAAAAGTTCCGTCCTGGGAGCACGGTTGTGAATTAGTTCTTGTTGGATACATCACAATGCGGTACACTGTAAATGATGACAGAACAATAGGTTAATCGGATTTTTTGTGTGATTTGAGCGCTTTTTGGCTGCCTTAAAATAAGCCACTCCTTTGGGAAAAACAAATGACTTTTAGCGATTATTAAAGCTGGGATATGTAACTCTCCCTCCACTGTGAGACCAATATCTTAATCTTAATATTAATCTTTCAAACTATAAAAATGCAACCATGTATTAAAATGAGTTTGCTATTTCTCTAGTTATCACACATCTTTGGACCCTCACAGTATTTTCGGATATATATTTGAATCATATAACGTCTCCTTTAAAATGTACAATCGAATAATAAAGTGGTAGATTTCTTCATGCAAAAAGGCTGCACTGGGGTTGTTTTGAGAAAGTAGGTTTCATCAATACCTGGTTTTTCTTGGGTAGACTAGATTTATGCATCGCAGGCTGTTGCTGTAGGGATAAAACAGCTCTTAGTACACCATAATGAATCAAAATCAGCTGCTTTCTTTCATTATTGCTCTATGCTTATGTTAAGAATACGTTTCCCTTTCACCCATGTGGTTCTCTGTAGTCGTGTAGTCCAGTCCGGTTTCTCCCTGTTTGTTTTTTGTTTTTTACAAGGCGACAGTTCCTGAGTCGTTTTGAACCCACAGAAATGGAGCGAGTTTGTTTATTTTGATCTGGTCAGCGCTGACGGACAGCTGCGGCCGTTTCAGCGTTAGCACCTGCAGCCCCCTTATCTCCCACATGAGACGCTCGGCCACAAAGCAGCGAGTGGATCTTAAAATAGTTTCCCCTATAACCAGCGGGTCCCTTGCAGTCTTCAGGAATCCAGGCCGTAGTGCATTAGGAGCGCACACATAATGCAGTTTATGTCACACATTGTGGTGCAGAGGTGAATGTTTGTGTGGATGAAATAGGGCAGAAGAATCAGAAAGATAAGTTGTACAAAAATATTCTAGCTGCTGCTGTAGGGAAAATGTTTATGACTCTGATCGTCACTAGAGACCTGCTTACTATACATTCTTTTATTCTTCGGCCATCAGCGGAAAATAAGAAAACATTTGACATTCACTTTCACTTGAGTGAAAGTGAGCTTTAGTTCGGAAGGTAAAGAAGACATATTATGCTAAATATGCTGATTGGCTGAGTGAGGGTGGTCTTTTTCACTTTATGTCAGAAAAAGCTGATCTGAAGATGTGATGGAGGCCAAAAACACTATAACTGGTCAAAACTAGAAAAGCAACTGTTTGGAGAAAGTATTTTGATTTGATTGAAATATCATTTTTCTGCAGATGTCTCCAGGTGTCACCCCCTCACACAGTTATAGATACAGATCTATAGCTCCCCCTGTCCTCGGAGCCTGGAACAGCTCGCCCCTTTAGTCTTTGTTAGAATCAAGCGAGATGCCCTCTTTTGTCCCGGCCAATTTCCTCTCTGCCAGCCAGCGACGAGAATGCATCGCCATGGCAACCAATAATACAATCTGCACATTGGATCGGCAGAGGCTGACACAAAGAGAAAGAACCAAGCTACTCCCAGAAAGTCTAGGAATAGCTCTGCTTTTCATCAAGAAGCACAAAAAGAGCAGTATTTGTGTTAATTTTTGATGAAAACAAAAACCCTATAATTTACACAAACGTGCCCAGTTCATTTGTATAGCACTGTTCATACACAAGGCAACTCAAACTGCTTGACAAAACAAAATATAAATCAGAAGTAATCACAGCACATTAAAAAGGGTGAAGATACAGTCCTTCAGTTGTATGCACAGCTAAACAGAATTTTTTTTCACCTGGATTTGAACATTGTCAGAGTAGAAGTATGTCTCACATTTTCAGGAAGACTGTTCCAGATTAGAGCAACGCCCTCCTTTCGTTTACAATCACCTTTAGTTTTCAGCTAAGTGAGTCACTTCGGTCTGAGTACTGTGTGGCTGAGTGAGGGTGGTCCTCTTTTTTTCACTTTTCAGTCTGAAAAAGCTGATCTAATGATGTGGCAGAGGCTTTATAAGGGTCTTATAAGAGACACAAGTGTAAAGAATATAGTAGTGTTAATTTACCTGACATGTTTCTGCAGTAGACTTTGGCCTTCTTTACACTTTTGTTTTATTATAAGAACCTTCTAAGCCTTAGATCAGCAACAAGGGGAGAGAAGCACAGGTACATCGAGACACAGAGAGACACGGGTGAAACCCTTTGGAGTATAAAGTCAACAGGGCAACAGGACGTAAAACTAAACTAAAACCACAGAGAAAGAAGTCACAATAAAACAAAGTAAAATAACACCAAATCTACACCATGACATTGTAGTGACATTTCCCCTTATCTCTGCATCCTCAGGGGAGAAGTACGAGCTGCATGCGGGCACGGAGTCTACCCCCAGCGTGGTGGTGCACGTGTGCGAGAGCGAGACGGAGGAGGAGGAGGGCGCACGGCCGAAACAGCAGATCGTCCAGACCAGACGCCCCGATGGCCCCTCCGAGGTCTGCAACTAGACCCCAGGCTCTTCTCTCTCTCCACGCAACACCCAACACCCACGCCTGTCCTTCTCCCGACAGCGTGTGTCCTGTCTGAGTGGCGCGCCCCTCATTTCAGATCACTCCAGAGCAAAACATGACTGGTGTTTTTTAAAAAGGAGAGGAATGAGGCGGCCGTGACGATGGATCACTCACATCACACGGTGCGGGGCGGCGTGAACCAGCGGCCCCCTGCAGGACCCTCTGTGTAAGTGCAGTCACGCCAGGCACCATCCAAGCTCATCTTACAGCTTCGTCACCCTCTCCGTAAACCTGTGGACACTTTTTGGCTTCATTCTGGAGTTCATTTGTAACCAGGCCGGCTTGTAAATATCTCCATTCACTCCACGACGCATAGCTACTAACGTTCAAATACTCGTTTTATCTCGGAGAGGTGTTTTATCACTTAAAAATTAGACGCCGAATTACAAGTATGTACTGGAGACTCTTTTGCATGCTTCAAACTTCTGAGCTGGGATGTTTTTATTTTGTTTTGTTTAAAAAAAAAAATCTTTATCTGATCGATTACAACAGTGCATATCCTCACAGTGGTGTCTTATGGGAACATTCAGTTTTGTAAAATAAAATAAAACAAGAAGAAAAAAAAAAATCAAAATGACAGCAGCGCAAAGACAATTCACAGACTTCGTCGGTGAGAGCAGTGGTAGATTGTCCGGTTCAGTCTCAGATTTTCCTCTTTGCATGTTTGACAGTCATTATTTTCACAAGACTAATAGCTCAATTGAATATTTGTGCTTTTTATTTCATGTATATATATATATGGAAGCATTTTTATATATGGAGAAAAGGGAAATATTGAACGCCTTGTGAGATATATCAACCAAAGCAACCCCTATAGTGTTTTTGCTTGCATTTTGAGTTGATTTCTTGTTAAAACCATGGCCCTTTAAATAACATTGCCATTGGCCTAACTTTGAAAACAAAAAATTGCAAGAACAGTGCAATGTTGTGTCTTGTACCATTTCCCTGTATTTTTTTATTATTATTTTTTTTTTACACCAATTTTTTTGTATTTATTTTCACAACAGACAAACAAAACCCAAACAGGAAATGAAATTATTTTTATAGACTACAGGGGGAAAATACAATGCTCTGACGTTACAATTTGGAAGCATTCATGTATTATTGAATATTGTATACCATGATAATGTATTTATTTATTATTTATCGTCATTTATTCATTCATTTAATGCAGTGACAGCGGTCTTGTCTTATGATATGTAAGTCTTCAGGTGGATGGATGTGTACAATGGCCACAACTAAAAATGAGGCTCATTTTAAAAAAAAAGCTTTTACCGTCTCAAAATTGAATATGAACTACATTACGTTGTGAATAGTGTTCTCTGTCGCCGGGAACTGTCCCTCCCTGTGTACAGGTCATCGCTGCTTCTCTGGGCAAATGTAACAGTAACACATCCAAAAAAAACAAAAAAATTGAGCCAAGAACAAGACATGCTCAAGTTAAAGTCACGGTGTTTCTTCTTCTTCTCTTTCATTTCTATTACTGGAACGTGCCGCTGATTGTCCACTGTAACGTTTGTCGACCTGTTTGTGAATATTGTATCTTGTATTTGTAGCAAAACGAGCAATAACTGACACCTGTCCGACTCCGTTCTGTGCTGAAGCCAGGGGGCGCTCTCTGTTGCGGTATCTGCTTCTCTTTGTGTAGCATATACAAGAACTTATATTTGTTTGACATGGTGAAACATAAAGACCTGTTCTTATAATACCGGCTACCGTCTTTATTCCTGTTGTTTTTGAATGGAGGTTTCCAATGAGAGCGACGAGTTCCACTGTGTGGTCTTTAAAATACATTGAGCGTCATGAGAAATGTGCCTTTGTAAAAATTTAATTAATAAGTATATTTAGCATAAAAAAAGTTTCCAAAGTGCTGCACAGATAAATTAAAAGCACAATAATCAAAATGAACTATCAGGCTATAAGTCAAATTATAATATACCAAAAAGATTTGAAATAAATGAAAAAACCGTGAACAAAAGCACTGCAAATACAAAGTATTAGAATGCAAAATAATAACACACTAATATTTCCATCCATCCATTGTCTTCCCCTTCATCCATTTCTGGGTCTGGGGGGGTGGCCGACAGAGATACAGTATCACCCAATTCACAGAGCACCAGCCCCTCACTGGTCCTCCTGCAGGTGGTGAGTCCACAGGAGGATGGCTGCTCTGTCAGTGACAGCATAGCCTTGATCTTTCAGCTGGGGCTTCAGGCTTAAGTGTCTTGCCCAAGGACACAACAACAGTAGACATCAGTGGGAGTTGGTGGAGTAGGTGTGGTGGGCTCGTACCCTCATCCTTCAGGCTCCAAGACAAATGCTCTACCAACTGAGCTACTGCTGCTTAAGATTATCATGATGAATAATTACAGTAATAAGATTGTCAATATATGATGTATAGTGATAATACAAATAAACACAAACAAATTTATGAATATAATATTTCATCAATTAATTAAAAAACCACACACACACAACTTATGCCCAGTTTGGTATTTCTTACTTTACTGTATGTATCATAATTATATA
>JAPMNZ010952566.1:0-11965 GCA_029875035.1 Pomatoschistus microps | reverse complement strand
CATGTGACTGTCATGTGACTGTCATGTGACTGTCATGTGACTGTGATGTGACTGTCATGTGACTGTGATGTGACTGTCATGTGACTGTCATGTGACTGTCATGTGACTGCCATGTGACTGTCATGTGACTGTCATGTGACTGTCATGTGATCTCCCGCTTTCATTATTACCACCTGTGACCACTTGACATCATTTGCAAGTCAGAGCGCCTCAGACCTATTCCTCTTTGTTTTCTACTTCATTTTTAACTGGACTTCTGGTTTGAAAAGTCTCTTTTCTGAACCTTTTATACATTTACGCTGCAGATCGCTAAAAAACGACTCACATGGCCTTCATATTGTTCTTGGGCTCCAGGGGGATCTCCAGGACCTTGGTTCCGTGCAGGACTTTCTCGTAACTGCTGGTGGTCACGGTTTTGCCTGTGATGCGGTGGACCTGGTAAAAGGCGTGAGGTTTGAGGATGCGCTCATCAGCAGTGCCAATGAAGATCTGTAAACACAGAGGATCTTTGCCTCTGTATCCGAGCAGCTGCAACACAAGCAGGACACTCTTATTAAAACCAACATTAGATACAATGAATGGACCACAGCAGAAAGTAATGCAAGTCGACTTTCAAACCACAACACTTTACTTTTAAAAGACTCTTGCAAAAGGGACAAAAACATGTATTATGTGTAGGGGAAAAGTCTGTTTCTGCTCAAAGAAGAGGCAGTGAAACATAAGGGTATATATATCATGTTATATGGATGCTATAATTTTTTGTTCATTCACTTTCTGTTGACCAATACAGTAAGACAATATGTGGTTGATATTGTAGGAAGTGCATTTGTTATATTGTCTGCAGCCTAAAATAAGTCAAATGCAGGTGAAGGTGAAACTGTGAGGGTAAAGTTTCCATTTGAGGAAATCTGCAGAAACCACAAGGCAACGACTGCAGCAGCAGAAACATTTACATAAAGACTTTAGGGGGCTTTACTTGTCATTGAGTGAACTAGATCGTATCTTTAATCTTAAATAAACTAAACTTAAATAAGGCTTAGAATTAGGTTTGCTTTGTGGTGCTTGTAGTAAATAATTGCAAAAGCTAAAAATCAGTTAAGTAACAGTTTATGATCAAAAGTTTAATCAAACATGTATTCAATAACATTATTTTCTCTCACATTTCTATTTGCCACTTCATTATGATTGTGTAATTGAGCTTTAGCCTTTGTTTATTTTGTGGTTGATTGGAAAACTACCTTTACATGTGTCACATGAAGAAGTAGGACATACAATTATGAATCTATGGACATTATATACATATTTGTCAGAAGTTCAAAATAGGCAAACATAAGCTCAATAATTCATAATTAAAGCCATCTTAGCTATGTGGAGTCTAAAGTACATACATTTTAAGTTGCATCAGGTTTTCCATTAAAATGGACCAAAAAGTAAGTATTACATTTAGAAGCTCTTTAGGTGCAATAATGATTTCTTTGACCACGCTCTGTACAGTAGCATCTTTGGACATCTGTGCTTGTTTTCATAGACCCGCTGTAAAAACAGAGGCTGCAGTTCACTGGGCTCAGAGTACGCACAAACTATGGCAACCACAGAGCCGACGCACGATTGGGTGAAAATCAGGAAGCACACTGGCACTGGCCGGGACCCATCGTCATGGTGACGGATGAAAAGGTGAGTCAGAAGTGTAATGAGCGGATATGTGCGCTGTGACTGTGAGGTCCCAAACAGGACCAGCAATAAAGAGGCTAATGGACTAGACCAGGACTAGACAACAAACAGACTGAAAAACTAAATTAGCAGGCACTGACAAGGGTGTGAAGTGGACCACTTTGGACTAAATATACTTTGTATGTGGAGATTACAGGCTGACCTGTGCCCAATAAGGATTTGTAATGTTTTAAAGATGAACACCAAGAGCATACCTTCACTAATGAACCAAACAAAGATTAAACACTTGGACAAACCAATTTGAGATTGAACTGGGACTACATCATTAGTTAATCCTATAATCAGAGGCAAAGACAATATAATGTACTCCACAACTAAACAAGACCAATGAAGGAACCTAGAACTCAAGAAGGACGAAGAAAAGACTTCACTAGATTAGACTATTTGTAATCAAGGACTAAACCATTCACTGAAAGAGAAGTAATCTAGATGTAAGTAAACTTTAAGACCACTCTAGTGGGACTACAACCAGGGCCACATCAAGATCTGGACAGACGCAACCTAAGTGTAGTTATGAGAAAACAAGGTCTAAGCACTAACAAAACAAGGTCAAACTCTGACTAGACCTAGACAAAACCAAAATTACACAAGCACTAAACCAAGTCTGCAGCAGGTTTTCATCTTGCCTGACCAGAATGAGTCAGCGCTCCATGTCTGGCCATCCTTCCCTAGTACAAATACTTTTAACTACTGGTAGTAATCCACTTTAACTACATAACTACAATCTGCGTTTTCAATAACTAGCTAAAACGTTCAGCTCTGAGTTTATCAAGTTCACCGTTTTCTCAAAGTATTTAAGTCAAAGTGTGTTATTTTTCACGTTTGTTTACAAGATTTCCACAGCAACACGAGTCATTTATTCTTAGTCTGAATGAGTCAGAGTGAGAGAGCGATCCTAAACTGTTTTCATTAATGACTTTAAATAGTTACACAGACAGACTTGTGCTTGTAAATGTGTCTTAGTCAGCTTCCTAAAATGAAAGTACACATATGACTAAACCAGGACTCAACAGGGACCGGACCAGGACGAGAGGAGGAGAAAGCTAAAAAACTATATCTATTCAGAAATTAGAGCTGGGTCAGGGCATGTTAAAGCTGGGGTACCTTACTTTCAATCCACAAAAGAATGCAGCTATTTCATGAAATCCATACCTAACCATTAAAAAAGTTATATACTAGTAGCTATCGGAATAGTTTTTCCATTCATGCTTTTTTTCCCCTCTTTGCCACGTATTTAAATCTCCACCCAAAGTGTCAAATAGTGACTCACAAGACTGTTTCACACAAGATATTTTTAGTTTTTGTATGATTTGTGATAGCTTTCATTGTTATTTCACCAAGTAGTAGTGATTTGTGTATGTCTCTGTAATTTTTATTCTACACTCAAGCTGCAAAATAAATGAAAAGGATCCAAATGTGTCATAGATGTCTTCTTTAACTCCATATAACAGCTGCAGATATGAGGTTTTACATTGTTGTCACAGTCGGCTTCCTACAATGACAGATTATGTTTGACAAAGAGGAAGTAAAGGTAACAGGTTTGTGTGGCAAAAGTCAGCGGCTGTATCAGGTACTGTATGTTTAACACCTGGTGATTGTAGTTCTTGTTGGAAGGATCTATAAAGTTTGTAACAGCTTGTAAAAAACTAAATTTATATCATCTTTTGAATTTATATAGATTTTCAGACAGAAAAGTGGCAGAGACTAGACCGCTATCTCTCATCCAATCAGCTCTAAGCCCAAAGAGTCAAATACGTACTTAGAATTACCTGTAAATTATTTTCTAATCAATTGTTTTTAATGCACTATAGATACACAACTGTTTTTAATGCACTGTGGTGAATGCACTTTCAATGACTGTCTGATGCACCAAACCCTTTTTCCCAACTTTCTATTTTAATCTGTTTTTAACCCATCACATCCATGGACTACAGGATAAATAGACCTTTTTATTTACAGTTAATTTTTTCTTAAATTCTTACATTTGTTTTGTGCATCGCTGTTCACCTGTTGTCCCTCTGTCTGTTTCATGAACGCACTGGTGGGACTTGACACAAATAAAATTGATGCAGACTTTTTTGTTGTTGAGACAAATAACTATTATTATTCATGACAAAAAAGGTTAGGTCGCCCGGCTTTATAATACAGGAAGCTAAACAGAGATCCAGAAATTATGAAATGACACTGTGAGACTCAGAAATATCATTATCATTTTTCATTTCATATTCATAGCACGTAGGCCAGAGTATGGTGATGTAATTGTGCGATTGGAAATATGATATTATGCAAAGCTGCTGCTTTCAAAGCTGAACTCTGCCTTATCTTCTTCATTTGGACAATGGCTGTGTGTCCTGTCTCCAAACACATGCATTTGTCTATATTCATTAAATCATTTAATCAATTGAGCTACAGATCGGGTTGGCATTAATATGAAAACCAGTTCAGGCAGTTTGTCTAAATGCATTTCAACAAGGAGAAATGATTGGTTTTATAAAGTCTAGGTGAAAGTATTAAAAGAAAATGACCAACTTCTATCAACCTCATCTTGTGTGTAAAAGTTTAAAGAACAAAATAGTACACATTATTAGTGTATGTTTTGGCTATAAACAATGATAAAGAGTACTTTCACTTTTGGCATTTAAATTTATAGAACTGAAGTTTAATAAGGTCTCTTTGAAAGATAATAATCTACTATGAAAACACAATATGTTAACTCTTTATATGCCAGGGTTTTTCAGAAATGTCAAATAAAAGAAGTGTAGCCCTGAAGAGATAGAGGACAACTAAATAAACAACTAATCACTAAATATGAAACTTTTAAGTCCTGAATTCAGACTTTATGAAGCAATTCTGCATTTGGCGCCTAAAGCAGTGCTTCTTAAGGTAGGGGGGTGTCTGTTAGAGGGAGAGCAGATCACTGACATGGGGGAAGACGTGATGATGTGGACATAATCAGATCTCCTCGTGCTGTTCCTGCCTGCGTAGTTTATTGAGTGAAACATGTGGATCAGTGACATAAGCATGTGTTTCTGCTGATCGCGATGATGTCATCACAGAAACACATTATTAACAACTTAACATACATTTATCTGGGATTATGAGTCCAATCAGCGTGACATAAGTGTGATTGTTGTGAACATGCAGGTAGCTGCCGGAGCCTCACCTGGACCACGGGATGCCCTCCGGTCGGGGCCTTCACCGCTCCTCTGCTGCCCTCCGTCTCATAGTGAGCGCGGTGATGTGGCCGCGGCTGCACCTCAATATGGAGCTCGTACTGATCTGTGCGGGACGGGAGCGGCCACTCCAGGGGGGGCAGCGATGACACAGGGAGGCTTCAAAACAACAACATATTCAGATGTATTTATTTATTTTATGGAGGAGCTGGTTATAGTTTTTTGGGTGACTTTTTAAGGAAGTTATATGAAAAGATAAAGGGTGTTTGGTCAAATGTATGCAAATGTTGTTGGCAGCATCGGCAGAATTACTAAGCACCAATCAGGAACACCTCCAGTCCTTCATCAGCCTACTCACTAGCTAAAGCTCATTTTGTCAACAGAAGGCTCCTGATTGGTCAGTTGTTAGGGCTCATATCTGGATTTACAATATCACAATATGAACACTGGGATCTCAAAGAGCACTAAACCATGGATTTTAAAGCCCAAAATTATGAGCGTGACACAAACAGTCAAAGTCCTTAGGAGCCAGTGCCAGTAGGAACAAATCTTCCTCCATTTGCACATCCCTATTAGAAGTCATTGAGGTATGGGGTTAGCATTGTCCATCTATAAACAGTCCATGCACTGAACACAAGAAAAAAGCAAATTGTCACCTGCAGAGTCCTGACACCAGGGGTTTGGACCAGATCTGTGGAATGACAAAGAATGGCTCCGCAGGGGGCTTGGACTTCAGCTCCTGGTCACATGACATCAGGTAGTTGGCCTCGCCGTTGTTCTCTGGGTACAGTGTGTAAAGCTGGTTGGCAGTTTTGACGATCTTGGTGGGCATGAGACCAGGCCCTGCACTGTACCCGTTCATGGAGTCACCGAGGCCGGGGAAGTGTGCGCCAATGCCCTGGTCGTCGTGACGCCCGTGAGGGGAGGGGCTTCTGGAGCGGTGGCCTGGGAGCAAACCTGTGCAGAAAGTCATAAAGCAAAGTATTTGTGAAGTGATATAACACAAGTATGTCACAGGAAGTGCGCAATTAGGGACAAACAACTTCAGACAATGTTTGGCACGAGAACAATGGAGGAAGTAAAACTTGTTCATAATATGAATTAAAGATGGGGTGCCCAACTACTTTTTTATGAATAACATATTTTGTTTGTCCCTGCCAAAAGAGTCTTGTATAGAAAAAAATTGTCTTTATCTTACTAGAAAACATTGTATCTCTGTGAGTCACTATTTAATGCAATGGGCTGAGGACTGATTGGCAGAAGAGTGGTCCTCTCTTTTTCACTTCAAAAAACTGATCTTAAGAGGTGTCATTTGAGCAGTGGGGGTCAGGAGGGGTCAGGAACAACATCAAAGCTACTGAAAAACATGTTATGTTTGTATTACATTATAACATTAATGTGAAAGCGAGAGAGCAAGGAACTATAGGAGATGAAATGTATTCCATAGTTCCATGTTTCTATGGTTTGAAAGTCAGGAACCCCAGCTTTAAATACCAGTAAACATGGACAGAGATTGAAGGCTAGGCTAAATACAGTTCCATTTGGTAAAGTCATAGATTTGGGGAACTCATCTTCAAAAGCTTGTCTAGATCAGGACCTGAGGATGTTTTTCCTTATATATTAAGGTTGATGAGGGAATTTAAACTAAACCCAGACAAGTCGAGAAACATGCAATCTACCAAATGTACAAAAAAAACATATTTTCACATCACCCCTCCATACCTGAATTGCGGTACATATCGTAGGTGCGCTTCCCTTGCGGAGATGTGGAGCGGGACCCTGCCCTGGGTGAGGGCGACCGCGGCCCCACACAGCCCTCTTCCGTCAGACTGGTGCGTGGGGAGGTGCCTGGGGAGGTGCGGGGAGATCCAGTGTGGATGTTCTGGAAGCGCGGGCACAGATCCCCCGTGTTGTGAGCGCTGTTACTGGGGGAAACGCACGGAGACGCCCAGGGAGAATAGCTCTCCGAATGCCAGGAGGTGGAGGAGTTGCTGCTGGCTGGGCTTAGGCACTGCGGCTCACGGTAGGACAGGTTTTCGTGGCCTGGGACTGTGAGCGTGGGTCTGGGGCTGAGGTTCTGGTGGTGGTTGTGAAGGGAGTCATGCTGGAAGTGCTCCCTGGATGGGGTGATCTCGATGCGGGGGCTGAGGGCCAGGTGGTATCCCCCCCTGGGCTCTGGATGCTCGAACACAGGTAATACGTCACCTACGGATGGAACAAACATTTTAATCTCAATTTGTTTATTGATAACAATGTTCAGATGATAATTAGGCAATCCTTCCAAAAATATTCTTTAATCAACATCTATGTTTATTAAGTATATAGAACTGAACTAGTCAAAACAGAAATTGCTGGAATTCAAATGCACTACATGGGCTATTGGATCCAGGACACTTTCTATACAGCGACATTGCTTCCCACAAACATGCCCCTATATTTTTCTGATTTGATTTTAGTAGTTCTCCTTCTCTCATAATGTTTCAGGACTCCAGCTGTGGGAATTAACTGGTGCTGATAGGGTTAAAATGATACAGAAATTTACAGGGGGCCAATATTTGCATTCAATGTAAAACAAACAACACGAATGCCGGGATTTGATCTGCAAAATCATAGATAGATACTTTATTGATCCCTGTAGGAGAAGTTCAGGTTCCAGTAGCAGCAGAAACACATCCATTCACACACAAAACAAAAAATCATGTTGGAAAGTTTAGGGTTATACTTTATTGTATCCAAAGGAAAATTTGGCTTCTGTATTTGACCAACTTTTACCTACATATTATATACTAAAGTCAGTGATATTGTCATAGATTCTGTTAGTTTTGACTGTAAATAATACTCTATATTATAAAAGGGAACTCCAAAACTGATATAGAGCCCACCTCTGGGGTCAGCACTGTAGGGCGGGCTGTAGGGCTTGTGGTGATAATGAGATGGTTCTTCCAGTGGAAAGGAATGATCCGAGTCTGGGCTGAGGACTTTGTGAGAGCTGAGGTTTGGGTCATCTGGAAAGACAAAGACAAAACTAACTAAAGGACTTTTAAATGTGTGCTCCAGAACCGGTACCTGATTTGGTTCCATGTCTGTTTTGTCGATATGTTGATATGTTCTAAGAGTATTGCTAATGGTATAAAGAGATCAGTAATTGTATCCATCTGATTCAATTGTGCAAATTTCCCTCTAAGAAACAGGAAGTGCGCTGCTTCTGTAGCAACTGCACTCTACAGTTGAGAAAGGGTGAGCTCTTATTAAGTCATTGTGGTGAAAAATATTAACCAATCAAGACGCTTATTCTCATACATGTGCATTTGTTTCCTTCATTTGCTCCGCTTATTCAAAATGCTGTCACAACGATTCAAATAAGACATTTACACAGCATCTGATCAGGTACAACTCAACTTTTGGCCTTTTCTTGTCTGAAAACAATGTTCTGAGTGAGGATTCAACTATTGACCAATCAGGTTGAATGTTAGAAATAATCACCACTGCATTTAGATTTTAAATTCTATAGGAATGTAACGAGATAATTGATAAAGTGCAACTCATCAATTATTTACATATATTCATGATCAACTGATTCTTGTATTGAGTCATCATTTTCTGAACAACACAGAGATTTCAGAATAAAGTGAAAATGAGTAAACATATAAGCCTATAAACAACCGATTGTGGTGGTCTTTGAGGTGTTCTTGAGTAGCACCATTGTTGTTTTAATAAGCCCGAAATCATCTATAATCACTCATTACAGTGCTAATACCTATAGACACATGGTTTTCTCTAAGGTGAAGAGCTTTTTGAGTTTTCATACCATGATTCCCCATTTGTTTTTTATGGTTTTAGAATACAATTAAAACCCATAATTAACATACATCAGTCCATCAGTCTTCAATAGAGATGCAAGCTCATGACACTTATTGATATAGCCTACTTTTATTCAGTGCAATAAAATCATCCAAAAGGACAACAAAAACATAATTTGATGTGAAATGATTTGGTAATAAATAATAACAACGTTTGTGATTGTTGTCTATAGATTGTATTATTTGTTCTACAGCAGTTTGTGCATCAATCCACCTGTTCCCTTTTGATGTATGCATTTCAACTTCAGAAGAGAACACCATCTATGTTTCTATGTCGCTCCCAAAAGCACTGAAGCCACGTGAGTAAATAAGTCTCAAAGAGTTTATTGCGTCAAATGTCGCAGGCCAAACCTTGGTGCCTCTGCGCCGTGTCGCTGCCAGGTGCCTCATACTCAAACAAGTCCTCGAACTGGAAATCATCCTCAGGACAATTGGCGCCGCTCAAGTCCTCCTCCAGGTCTTTGTGCTCGTAAAACGCGCTCATTTATTGCACTTTCTTTTGCCTTTTCTTACGCGCGACAATAGCAGCTGTGTATTTATGATTTCTGTGCAGAAGATGCATCAGTGCACAGCGGGGGTTTCCTGTTCGAGCTGTCACACACGAAGGCGTGTCCACGTTCCTCACGAAGTGTGGGTTTGGTGCGCGCTCAGGAACAAAAATAAGGGTAAAAAAATAATAGTACGGGGTAATTAATTATAAATATACATAGACAACTCCTGCGTATTCGATTTTTGTTTTAGTAATTGTACTTTGAGTATAATTTCAAACCAGTACTTGTAATGATTATGGAGTTCCAGCCTTACTATACAATTCTCAAATATCTGTTTCATTACCAAAGATGCGCAGACAAATATGGAATAACATGCACAGAAAACTAACAATAATCTGGTATGGGTGCTTCTCAACTAAATATACTTCACGGAACACTTTTTGTTCCGTGATTCGGCAACGGATAAAGCGGAAGCAAATGATGGAAAGATAGATGCAGCAGTTGTTCGTGTGTCCCACATTCCTGTTTCTCCCCTGGTTATATTGTCTACGCTAAATGTACGTCTGAGCATTAACAATGTGTTTCTGTTGTTATCAATAATCCCGTGCGACAGACCAATCCATATTCTCCTGCACATCATGACAATTCAAAATTAAGCGTCATCATCAGGACTTTTTAAAATCATTTTTTCTTCCTTATAATTGTGCGTTTAGATATTGCATTTGCATTGACCCTTGCTTTAATCATTATTGACAGGAACTTTTGATTTACGTTGCATTGTTTGTGATATGTTGGATGCAAGCAGCAGCAGACTGGTGCAGTGCTGCCACCATGCGTCAGACTCGAGTAGTGACGACTTCAACAGGATGTTTTTCTAATATTTTTTGGAATGACTGATTAGTTTTATAGACAGTGACGGAAAGAGTTATGCAAACATGTACTTTTACTGTCACAAAAAATACTTACTCTATGGCAATTATAAGCAGGCCTTAGTTATTACCTTTCATAGCAATGTCAGCAAAAATGTGTCTTTTATACAGATTTGGGTTACTACAAAGTTGTTTTTAATAGCAAACTGTACATTTTCTAGGATATGTCTAATAAGTGCAAGCAAGGCATCATTATGATTTAAGATTCTGGGTTTAGAAATAAGCAACAACTGAAAATTGGATGAATGATGCTGTATTTGATAAAGATTAACTATTGCTTTCAAAATTTACTGAATAAGAAGACAAAAACTACAGTAAATATAACATGAGTATTGACACTCCTGCCTGTACATTAATATATGGTTTTCTCGATGATGGGGCGAGTTTTGACAGCTGCAGAGAAAGTGTTAAATCTCACAACGAATGAATTTGGGCGTGGTGGCATGTCCTGGTGTAAGCTTAATAATAGTCTATTTACTAAGCAGGGGCTATAGATAGACACAGACACTATTATTAACATAATCTCAATAATGAATTTCTTTTTAGTTGTGTGCTCTCCTGCGTGTATGTTTTGACAGTGCAGGTGGGAGTCCCAAAGGGATTCCACAACTCCAAAAGCAACATGAACACGTGGCCAGAGTGAAAAGCCATTGCACCTGAATATACAACACTATTTATTCAACACTTCTCAAATCCAATATAGGTTTGAAAGATAAGACTAAGTTTGTTCCATTTCCGCACATTCCTTTTTAATAACGACTACATACAGTCATCACCCTATTGGCATTATGGATATATACAACAACATCATTATTCATATGATAATTTACGTTTACATGCATACCAAAATCGAATTTGCGTATGATTTATATTGAAATTCCATATAAACCATGAAATTCAATGTAAATAATCTGGATTATGAATACACAATCCTTATAGATAAACATTAGAATAACCAATCAAAAACATCCAAAGATCGTATTAATATTTTTGGTGCGCATGTAACAACGCTATACTGAGAAAAATAATCCAAAAGTGAATGAATAAATCAAATGTGTTAGTTACCAGAGACACAACACTGAAGCTGTACCTTGATCCATTGACCTCATGGCGTGGTACTGCGCCAGTCTCCAAGTCTCTCTGAACATCTGGAGGTGGGAAAATCAGCAAAAAGAACGATAAAAAACGGGAAAATGTAACAAATTAATGTCCTTTAAATGTCCTTGGGTTTGAAAAGCGGCAAATGAATCGCTGTTGGAATGTTGAAAAGATGTCGGTGCAGTTGTCATGCGTAAAAATCAAAACACAAAATAAAGTTGATAAATGAATTGCTTGTTGAATGTTGAACGAGACTGCTGAAGTTATCATGCGTAAAAACGAATACAAATCAAAAAGACGACAAGATGGAAGTCCTTTAGAAAGAGTTTGAGCATGTGTTGTTGGTTGAATGTTGAAGGAGAAGCCGTTTAGTGCTCGCGCGTAAAGGTCTTTGGCTCCGCGGCTGCAGGAGTGAGCGCTCTCCTCTCGCTCTCTGTGTTTATAATGCTGTAAAATAACGGGATTCCCTCTGTGTTGCCTCCTGTTTGTGCGCCTTCGCCATGGAAACCTGGCCCCGGTCCACGCTGGAGACTCAGGGCTTTCCTGCGGAGCCCCACACTCAGGAATCCATGACGTCTCCAGCAGCTGCGGCGCGGGCCAAGGCATTTCTGATGCAGACAGTAGCGGAGGCACAAGCAGCTCTTTGTGGCGTGTACAGTCACAGTGGACACGGAGAGAGAGGG
>JAPMNZ010952561.1:0-10362 GCA_029875035.1 Pomatoschistus microps | reverse complement strand
CCCATTAATAACAATTGTAAACCGCTTTGAGGCTCTAATTAGAGTGAAAAGGCGGTATATAAATAAATACTTACTTACTTACTTACTTACAGACAGAACTCACATTGTGCTATACTGGTCAGGAAAATTGTAAAACAGTGAAAATCATTTGGTGGCAGTAACCATGGCGTCTGGAGGGTAAAGTCAAACTATTTGTGCTATGTTGCATGAAAACAATAAATAAACCAATTTCCACTGGTTACTTAAACAGCTGAGCATCTTTTCTTTTCGCACCTATCCGCCATAAAAAAAGCTTCTACCGTCACCTTATCCGTTAACACAAGCGATTACAACGATTCGCCTTCGGTGCGACGCAAAGTGAGTGACCTGCTTAAAATGTCGCAACAATAAAAGTCAAATCGTTCACATAGTTTGGGCGCGAGTCAGAGACGGGGCTGCAGAAAAGAGGAAATGAGTCCACGGCCCCTAACAAGCGCAGTGTGGCCTGTGACAGCGCGTTGGCAACACCTCCAGAATTAACACCTTATAATTCACACATACATCACTGGACAATCGCACATGTGGCGCGGGACGCTTTAGAGGCTTTGGACTCGCCGGGATAACATCATTTTCAGAGCCAGTTCAAATTGTTTAAACACAGACCTTTTCATTCCCTTTTTTTGTGTGTGTTTTGTGCTGTAACTTGAACAGTGCACTTTTTTTTCCAAGGAGTTAAATTGGAGGGAGGGGGAAAGAAGACAGCGAATTGGTTGATAACAGGTACTTTGTAATAATAGATTGTGAGTTTTCTAGCATTTCAGTGTCACGTCTTGTGGTGATAATTAAAATCTCTTGGCGAGGGAAAGATGTGCAGAGTCATTTCCATTTTTTCATTTTACTCTTTTTCTAGCGATTGCGACATTTTGTAGAGGTTGTTGCATAATAACGTTATGGATGTTGATGGGAAAAGATACATTTTTTAATATATTTGGTTGAGCTCATGAAGATTCCAGTGCTCTTCTTGTCTCGATTGTTATGGACAGTTAAATCTGAACCCAGTGTCAATTTTAATTGAACTTGAACTGAATTGAAGTTAGTAAGTTGGTGAAATGATGTTCTTCAAGAAAACCCCTGGAGAAAGTTTATTCGGTTGTTGCATCTGATCCTGTTTTGAAGTTTACAAGAATAATGTAGTTAGTTAAAAAAAATCATTCTAAGAACACCTCAACATTGGTGGTGTAAACTTTGGAAGGTAGATCAAGTCCATAAAATCCAAGCCAGTGAAACGGCTTTCAAAACAGCTGGTGGTGAAAGCTAGCTCTGCAGGCTCCAGGCAAGGGTTGAGCTGGCAATCTTGGTCATGTGCTATGTAGTCATATGAGAAATCACTTGCTGAACTTGCATTACTTTTAAAACTCAATCATAATTTCAATAGAGGGATTCACTAGTCACACTTTTTTATCTCTCAAAGTTTAAAACACTCATTTAAAATCTCACCTGGTGCACTAATCAGATAGACTGGAGGGTATCAGGATTCAGGAACTATGGCCGGAACTTTGGCTGAAACCGCCGTTTCCATGGTAACACTATCCATGGTAACAATCTCCATGGTAACACTGTTCCATGGCTTAATGACATCATTCAATCTCTTCTAAAAATATCTTCCTTAGGAAGACATGCAAATCAATTCAATTCAATACAGGAGAGTCCTTGGACACAGCTGTGCAACAACGGTGCAACGGTATATACACAGAAAACTCAGGAAGTGCTACTCAGCAATACTTATCAGACTTAAATAACAATATGTCTGTGGACCAAGATAATCAGCAGTGTCCTCCCCGGAGGCTCACAATAGCTCTGCTGAAACAGAACAAAGAGCTCAGAGAACAGTTAGATGAAGAGAGGAGGAATAACCAGAAGCTGGTCCAGAATCAGGTGACCAAGACGCAGCCATTGACACCTCGCTGGAATGACCAGATTGAAGACAATGATGAGCATATCCAGGGACCTTACTCAGACTGTCTTGAACAAGATCAGGTCCAGTCCCTTTTGGATGATCTCAATCAGAGTATAGTGAAGTCCAACTCTCTGCGAGAACTCCTGCAAGAAGAACAGGAGAAGAATCAGGCCCTCAAGGATCAGATGAAAGAGGAGATAAAGGCCAAGGCTGCAGCACTGAGAGACATGCAGGAGCTACAGAGACAGAGAGACAAGCTTCAAATCAAAATGGAGACTCTCACATCTGTCCTGGAACAAAAGAGGCGTGCAGACGAAGAAATGCAGGAGAAGTATGAGGCCATCAGGAATCAGATGAAGGAGGAGATGAAGGGCAAAGTTGCAGCAGAGGGAGATGTGATGAAGCTGCAGAGAGAGAAAGAGAAGCTTGAAACTGAGGTGCTGTCTCTCAGAAATGCCCTGGAACAAGAGAGTCATGCAAAAGACAACCTCAAATCTGAAGTGTCCTCTCTAAGATCCTCTCTGGAAGAAGGAAAACCAGTGATTTCTGCACCAACTCAGGAAAAGATAGACATTCTGCAAAAGCGAGTGTTGAAAACCAGACAGAAGATGGAAGGCCTAAAGGAAACTCATGCAAAACAGCTGTGGACAGAGAAGCTGAATGTGCAGGAAGTATCCGAAGCTCTCACAACTGCAGAGAACAACAACTCTGCTCTGAGGCAAGAATATAAGGAGCTCCAGGAAGTGACTGTAGTCAAACAGGAGAAGCTGGAAAGAGAGAAAGAAGAGCTTCAAATCGAAGTGTCGTCTCTCAGAAAATCCCTGGAACAAGAGAGTCGTGCAAATGAAAGAAGACAGGACAAAATGCAGGAAGAGGAGAAGAGAATAGACGACCTCAAAGCTGACTTGTCTTCTCAGCCCTCTCAAAAACAAATAGACATTCTGCAAAAGCGAATGTTGAAAACCAAAAAGAAGATGCAATGCCTCAGGGAATCTCATGCACAACAACTGGGGGCAGAGAAGCTGAAGGTGCAGGAGCTCTCCGAGGCTCTGACCCATGCAGAGAACAACAATGCTGCTCTGAGGAAAGAATTTAAGGAGCTCCAGGATGCGACTGAAGTCAAACAGGAGAGGAGCTTGTGGCCGTGGAGGAAGAGATTGTTCCGGCGAGGGGTGAAGGTCCATCCCATGAATGTTCCATCTGCTTAAATGTCATAGGTGTATGTAGATTTGGGATTGGAGACTTGGCTAACCCTAAAAATTCAATTCAATTTCCATTCAATATATTCTTGTAAAGGCGTTAATCACAACAGTAGTTATCTCAGACGACTTCACCAAACCGTTGATATCGCCAACACAGATCAGAGAATCAAACAGTTCAAACACAAAGAAAAGAGAACACATAGGTAATGGTCCATATGGGGGAGTTGGCCAATAATGTCCATAATGCCGTGCTCAGACTGTACGTTTCTTGGGCGTCAAAAGCGCAGCCAAAGCGCCTCATTGGACGCTTGTGCTTAATGGCGTCAGACGCTGTCACCGAGCGTTCTGGACGTGCGTCTAAGCAAGTGGGAAGAGATTGTTTTGACTTCAACTTCTCCTGCTTACACCAAGTCGTAAGCAGCAAAAAGTTGAGCATTTTCAACTCTAGCGTTGGCCGTGTTGGAGGCGCGTCAAACGCTTGAAATTTTAAAACGCGCAGCGTCCGCAGCGCAAACTGTTTGAAGACGTGCTGCTCGGGAGGTGCATCACGCGGGATCTCTTGACCGTCCCCGAAGCGTGTCCCTTGTGTATTTTCAATATAAACCTGACGCTTTGGATGCTTTTGACACTTTGGCCGTGTTTGGTGTGAACACAGCATAAGTGTTTATAAATGTCCATTAGCTGCAGTTTGGATGAATTTGTATCTTGTCAAACCATGGCTTGATGGCTTGATGAGGGACATTTGACCTCCCAATAACACAGATGTTGAGTCTGGGATTAGAGACTTAACTCCTAAAGCCTAACTGCAGTTTGGATTAATTTTAGATGTGCATAGATTTGTATCTTGTCAAACCATGACATGGCTTGTTTTTGTTCTTTTCTAATGGCTTGGCTTTGGTGAGGTATATTTCATGTATTTTATTATTCATGCTTTAACTGCAGACTTGGCATTGGGTAAAACATCTCTCCCTTCAAAATATATACAATAAAGATTTTTTTTAAATACTCAACTATTTGCTTTGTGTTTGTTCATGTAATAATCAGACAATGCTGTAGTATTTATCTTTATAATTACTTTGGACTTTAATTTTACAGTATTTATTATTAGGTTGGATTTCCTTTAGTGAAATGAAAAACCACATTGGAATACATGTGCAAAAACTACCCCAGTGTGCACCAGAGAAATACATAAGTAAAACAAGCTAAAAGGTAGAAACAACAATTGTCACTGGGAAACCAATTAACAAATCATATTGATCTTTATTTCACATTGACATAAATACTGTGGCCAAGTCCTAAAACGGTGTTCTTTGCATTTTATATCAAGTTATTGTCATTGTACATACAGTATACAAGGAAGTAGATATAAAGCTTGCAAAATATACAGTTGTAATTTTAATCTCTGACACTGCAGAATCATCCTTGTATCATAGGTCAGAGGAGCCTGACGGGAAAAATGCACGTAACAATTCTTAAAATTACTACTATATACAAGTGCACTAAGTACTTTTTGCTCTGCTCCTTTTCATTCATTCTAAATGCTGTTGCTGCATTTGTTTTTAAATGAATGAAATTAAATGAAGTACACACAATAGACAAGGCAAGGCAAATTTATTTGTATAGCACAATTCATACACAACTCAAAGTGCTGAACAAAACAAGGTTAAAACAGTCACACAAGGCATTCAAATAAATAATCACAGTATATTCAAAAGAAAGATAAAAATATAAAATCCCTCCGTTGTATGCACATCTAAATACAACTTTTGTAAAATGGATTCAAATATTGCCAGAGAGGAGGCCTGTCTCACATTTTCACATTCACCCATATTTTAGCAGCAACACATTCTGTTACAGGACAAGAAATATGTATTATCTAAGAAACAAAACAAAAACTTTAAGTACTCAGGCTTTACCGGTGCTGACATGTGTTTGGAGGTGCTGCTTTACGGAGGAAGGACTAATGCTTTCTTTCCGGAGCACGATGGACTCGCTGTGACTGAGCGGAAACGGGCGATGGAGCGTCACGTCCCGGCTCCGTGGGTCACACCTCGCTCCTCGACACAGACGTCACTTTTCAGCACAGGAACAGAAGCCAGACGGGGAATCCAAACAAATCCAAAGCTAACGTTAGCTGGTAAGTGAATTATAAGCGGGAGGTCGAGAGGGAGGTTTTTTATTTTTTATCTTTGCTCCATATCTTTCCTGGTGGAGGGTCCGCTCTTGGTTTTTGGGTTTATGTTGTAGTTATTTGCCTGAATTTGTATGATTGTATGGCACTAAACTTCATTCACATTGAAAAAGCATGGTACTTCATATACAGTTGAGCGTGGTGCTTTCGTTTTTTTTATTATAAATGTAGAAAAAACATTAATTTTTCACTTATTGTTAGAGGTTATGTAAAGTCATTTATTGTTATTAAATGTGTTTTCTATTCCCTTTCTGTTTCTATTTCTCTCTCATCCAATTTATTTCATTGTCCAGATTGAGAGTACTTGAGACATCTTCATTGACATGTAACTGTTTTTATAATCTGTATTTTTGTGTAATTGTGTGTAACTTTTGCTGCGACTTGTCCAGGACTCCCTTGAACAAGAGGTTCTTAATCTCAATGGGACTCTCCTGGTTAAATAAAGATTAGATTAAAAAAAAAAAAAAAAAAAAAATGAGATTATTAATGACACAAAAACTTTTTCTTTCACCCATTGATAGGGGTTGTGTGAAGTTATTATTGTCAATTAAGTGTGTTTTCTATTCCTTCTGTTTCTGTCCCTAACATCTATGACAGCTTTAGTCTTTTTTGGGAGTTTTGGATGAGGTTCTTTATTCTAAAAGTTACCCATTCTTCTTGGCCAAAAAAGCCTGTAGCTCCTGTAAATTCCTGGGTCGCCTTGCATGAACTGTTCTTTTTACGTCCCCACAGATTGGCTCCATCCTGTCATCATTTGAAGATAGAACCACCAACAATAAGTGGGAATAAAGTGGGAAAATGCCAGGGTGTGTAAACTTTCAAGCATAACCGTAGTTACAAGTTATATCTGTGCAGAGGCGAGTTTTCTCACTGTAAGAATTCAGTTTTCAAATCATTCAATTCATCCATAATTGACTAATGTAACCACACCGAACTGAGTGACAACATTCCAAGCCAAGCCAATACATCATCTATGACCAGATAATGTACATACATATACAATTCAAAATAGGGTCGTACGACAAATATTAGCAAACAATCTGTCCAGTTACAGCCCATCATCGACATGAAAATTGTATTGCAATAAGGTGGCGACAAAGTAACGACTAATGCAACTAATAATGCAAGTTTTTGAATCCTGGATTGGAGAAAAATCTTGTTTAGAATTATTGAAAGGCATTAAAGGATTGAATATATCCTTATTTAAACACAAAACTATTAATCCAGGCCTTCATTCATCACTGTTAACCTTCCACGGTTCCACCACTTCCTCTCGCCCTAAAGTCATTTGTAATAAAACTACTCAACGGATCTGCTTCTCCACAACCTCCCTGACCTCCCGCCTCCTCCTACATGTGCTTTTAAACTCCAAACAGAGATAAGTGATAAGTGTGTCTCCGTTTGCAGTCGGGAGAAAAAATGTCTTATCACTGACCTCATAATTACACTGGTACTCAGACAAATCCTTATATCTGAATCATGAATTTCCTATAGCCCCAGTGGAGAGAGGCGTTTATGGTTTCAGTCTGTTGAAGATACTGAGCTCCTAAATCGCTCATTTTGAAGAGACGTGAGATTTTGTACGTATATAGTTGCTTATTGTATCCTCAATAGAAGCTTCAACTTTCTTTTACCTCAGGGCTATTGTTGAGGCCTTAAATATTGAGCAAGTAGTCCCGAAAAGTTTTTTAAAGGTGCAGTCAGTGATTTTTTTACAGATGCATTTTTTTTTTTATATTTTGGGAAAACGTCCCTAAACCCTTAAAGTAGTCAATTTATGTGTTTTCAAATAAATTCCTTATCGGAATGTTTTCTAAAACCTAAAAGAAAAAGCCAATTTCACATTTGCCACCCACTCTTCCTATTGTGACAAAGAAAAGAAAATGCTGGATGTTTGGTTTGGTGGAGAGACGAGGGGAGGGGGGGGGCTGGTTTCCATTTGGTGCTACGGCTAAGCTAACAAAATTGCGTACTGCACCTTTAAGTTTACTGTTGCCATTAGCACATTTGACCATTTTGTGTTTCAATGGTTATTAGACTAGATTGTTTACTTCGAACCTGCACAACATATTTTTACATGTATCAAGGAAACAGATAATTAGCAAGTACATTATTTCAAAATGGTGCTGGATGTTATTTTTTTCCCCATAGGATGTTGTTGGAGATAGATGTTGTCCTGCCTCTCTGAAAAAATGCATCATCCACAGGGCCAATCTAGTTTTAATTCAATCCTTTAGAGTTTTTCACATTCTGTTTGTAGTTTTTGCTGCCCGTCTGGCGATAGCAGAAGACAAAAACTAGAGCGAGGGGAACAGAATTGTCGATCCACTATACACGAGGAGATGCCAGATTGATGCTGAGCAGGTGAGGTTGGTCAATCGTTGTTGTACATGTCTCATTTTGAAATAATATCTTCCTAAACACCTTTAAGAAAAATATCCCAATGGATCCTGTGCCATCCCAGCCGTCTGCACTGCTCACAATGGCAGGAATCATAGTTGGAAGTTTATAGCGCTTTACATTGTTTAATATTCTTCTCAAACCACCAAATTATTGGAAACGCAGCCATTCACATTAGAAAAGGGGGCGGGGTTACATAAGTATTTGTACTTCTTCCTGCTCCCTTTCGGACATGATTGTTTATTTTATTTATTCCTTAAGGGACAAATTGGACACACATTGTACACATATAGGTTTTTTTGTTTGTTTTTTTGTTTGTATTTATTTTAATTATTTTGTATTGTCCGAATAAAGACTCATTCATTCATTCATTCAATATATATTTCAATATTCAATCACAGCTTGTTTAATGTAAGACAAATCATCTCCATCTCTGCATTGGCGTTTTACACTACGGCCACATCAAAAGCTGTTATTTTATATTCACTGATGTTATTATTCTGTCAATATTTAGAAAAGAACATTTTCAATTCATCAGGTTGGTTTGGAGTTTCCAGTCTGTGGTGATTGAAAACATATTAAAACAACATATTAGCACGAGGCTGTATGACGTTGTGTTACTGCTGTTGGTTCTTCTTTGTGAGACTTGTGCGTCTGACTCTGCAGAGCTGGGTCCAGTTGACGTCCAAAGGGCAGGTCTGGGGTTATTTATCACTTGCTTTGGGGGGGTGGACCAGGCACCAGAGCTTATTAGTAAGATTTAGAGTGTGCGTGGACGGCCAGGCTCTAAGCACCATCAGCTGTGCGTCACATCACACCCACACGCATGAAAACAGAGCGCACACAAACATGCAGCGGAAATCAGGCCGCTTCCAGGTGAACAAGTCTATTACTGAGAGGCCTGTAAAGCACCAACAGATGCTCCCAGGAGGAGAAACTGGAGAACTACAGCATCATCCATATTATGTCAATACATATATGGATTGTTGATTTTAAGGTTTTTTGTTAATTTATTTTCTTTTACACAGTGTTATAATGAATAGGAGACTAGTGTAACAATGCTGTCCTTCGTTAATAGTTATATAGTTAGGTAATAGAATAGATTTGGCCCTAGTTATTCAGAAATATTAGCTCATGAATGGAAGTTGTCACAGTTTGTGAACAATCTTTCAATATAACTAAGCCAAGTATAATGATTTTATATATTTATGTGAATCAATAAAATGTGATAAACATAAATGTATCTCAATAGTCAATACAGAAATAGTTTTCCACATATTGAAATTGATTTCAAATAAGTAAATTCCAGCCACATATTATAAAAGGAGCAGGGTCGTGTACAATATACAATAAAATATCATAAAACAAAATAATTGTGGGCTTTTTTTGCACTTTTTTATCTCATATTATTACTTGCATATAATTTCATTGTTATTGGTTTGATTTGTCTCTTAATTGTGTGGATGGGTGTGGAGCTCTTTCTCTCTTATTCTAGTGGACTCTAGCTTTACTACTGCTCTTCCCATTTGTTTCTGGGTGGTTTTAGGGAGTTTTAGGGAAGTGTAGGATATTTCTGATCCTTCTGAGGTCCTGTTGGACCTGTGCAGCTGCTGCACCAGAGTCTTTGGCTTCATCACTGAGTGTCTGCAGATGAATACAGCCTCGTCATTTTAACAACCTTGCTCGTATAAATATTTGGTTTGCATTTTCTCCGGAGTGCATTTTATGAATAGTAAACATCGTAAACAACAAAATACCATCAACATAATACAACAATAGCTGTGAAGTGTGAAGCCACATCCCTCTGTTGTATCTGCTGTGTTCAGGCCTCAGCTCTTATCTCAGTCTAAGTGCTGCTAAAGCCTGTGAGGAGGTGAAGGGCCTGTGCAGTGTCAGTGGAGGCTCCAGGATCTGCTCTGATAAACAGCTTTGTCCGGCACCACGGCCACAAGTGTTGTTTGACTCTGTATAAGAGGGGGCACATGGGTATCACTAAAGTCTTTGTCAAACGCCTTGTGTCCGCAATAATCCACTTCATGTTTGTCTGTCAGCAACGGCCACTTCAGACTTCACTCAAACACTTCACCGCACTCACAACCGGAAGTCTTATGAGTTAAAGTCTTACGAGTTAAAGACTTACAGTACGCGCTCTAGTCGACCAAGGACTTCTTCTTTCCATTCTTCAGTTGATTCGTAAGTGGGCACCAGTAAAATACATCCAAACAATCACATTTCAAGTCAAACTGTCGTCGTGTCGTTCGGCCAGACACTTACCCGCATTGCCTTGAATGAGTCTGGTGTGTGATTGGTGGTGGACGGAGGATCTTTGAGTGTCCAAAGAAGCGCTATATTAAACAGATTATAAACTGTAGGTCTGCTCATAAGACATATATTTAGCTTATCTTTATTTATAATTTATTTTACCAACGGGCGACAGTGGCTCAGTTGGTAGAGCATTGGCCTTTGAGCCTGAAGGTCATGGGTTCGAGCCCACCACAAGACCTTATCCACCGACTCCCACTAATGTCTGCTGTCGTTGTGCCCTTGGGCAAGACACTTAACCCTACTTTGTCTGAAGCCCCTGATGCTATTGCTACTGCAAATCTGACTGCCACCCCCCAACCCAGTAATGG
>JAPMNZ010952556.1:0-13241 GCA_029875035.1 Pomatoschistus microps | reverse complement strand
AATACTTCTCAATGGAGAATCGAACTCACAACCAATGGGTCAAAAGACCAATGCTCATCCATCTGCGCCACTGCTTCACCTGATCTATACTGGCTGCTTGTTGTACATTAAACTGTAGTTCTTGCCCACATGCCGTTTTAAACGCCATTTATTGCCCACATGCCGTTTTACACGCCAATTGTTGCCCAGATGCCGTTTTAAACGCCACTTATTGCCCACATGCCGTTTTACACGCCATTTGTTGTGTACATGCCACTGATCAGCTGTGGCAGGTGCCGGTGCCACAAAAGGAGCCTGCCCGTTCTCCAATTAGGAGGACCAATAGTCTTGATGATCCACCCAGAAGAAGAAAATGTACCCTTAAGAGATCCTTTATTCGTTCCACAGTGGGGAAATTTCAGTATTATATCACCGGTCACAGAACAGTAGGGAATGCAACATACAATAGAAGATAAATTAACAATAACGCTATCGTAAAATATAATAAAATAAAATAAAATCTGATTTAAATCTTAATTTTAGCATACAAAAGATCCAGTTTAAAATCTCCAGCTTTAGTGCATTGAAAGCTGAGGTATCTTACTTTCAAACAACAATAAAAATCCATTTAATTTGTACCTCGCTTTCAAAACAGTTTGGTTTTCTCATTTATTTTTTGGCTCTGTCACATCTTCATCAGATTCCGTTTCCCCTCGTTCGGCCAATCAGCTCTCAGCCCAAAGAGTTAAACAGCGACTCCCATGGCTCTTTCTTATGTAATAGATAACATGTTTCTATTACGATGAAGACAGCATGTTGTGGTTGGATTTTCTTGCAAACTTTTACTTTTACAATACTCTTTCTGTTGGAACAAACACAATGTATTATTTATGAAACAGAGTGCACCTTTAAGTAGGCAACACAGATGGTGGGATTCCTTTCATTACGAAGTCTGAAATGGCTTAGGTTACCGCAGGAAGCCATTTTCTCCTCGTCCACTTCCATTTATCCAAACTCTCTTTTTCCCCAAACATGTGCTGACTACAGCTATTAACTCTGTATATCAACCGTACTAATGGAATTTACATGAATCAGTAACATATGGTAGTTAAAATAATTAGAAAGTTAGAATATCGTTCAAAAGTTCATTTACTTCTGTGTTTCAATGTTAGTTTAGAATGTCAAACTAAACTTTTCTTTAGTCAAGCAGAAAAATTATGCAGACTCATGACACGCCAAGTGAGATATATCATGTTATTTGTTAATTTTTGACAACTGGCTCACAGCTTGTAAAAAACACAAATAAATAAGAAAATTTGTAACATGGAATGCGAGCCCTAATCATCAAAATGATATTAAACTACGGCTTGACATGTAAATGTGTTTATATTGTATATTTATTTCACATGTTTAGTTAAATTCCAGAAAAGTTGTTATTTAGAGATTTTCACATGGATTTAAAAGCTGTCTAATGTTGACATTCCTCTGCCCCATGAGGCAAACATAATTCTTTACTAACATGTCTTGTAACTGTCTTTTGTGTCGTCTTTTAGGCAGGACAAGAACAAACGCAGAGCTCTGGAGGTTTCAGGAAAACTCAAAGATAACCGTGACCTGCAGCACTTCCTCCAAAACACTCAAGACGTGAGTTCAAATGCAGTTTACCTTTCAAGTTATCAGCCGCCAAATTAAGCTCTGCAAGCTTCGGCCATATTTATGATTTTAATAATTGTTGCGTCATTCTTGGTTTCTTACTAATTTATATCTTAAATTTGCACAGCGGGTTCTTTTTGGCTAATTGCTTTTGCCCCGTGCTAAAGCGATAAAGATGTAAATCCAATTTCCAAAAAGTCACCTTTTCACAAATTTAAAATGTGGCTTTTGGTTTGACTTTGGGAAGTTCCGTTTGGTTTAATTCATGATGTTTTAGTGACTGCACCTTGGCAATGACACTTTTATATAAAGTCATGCTAAAGATGATTTTAATCAGTTACTAGTGGGCTGGTAAAGGCTCGCTGTGTTCACACTTGGGTTAGTCGGTTTGTGATAGTTTAAGCTTGTCACAATAATTACTAATTTTACATATTTAAAATATATATGAGACTCAATCCTTGTTTTGTTTACAGTTTTAGTGGTAAGATTGTTTGAAGAAAAAACTACAAGCCGTAGTGGCTTGAATAGGTAACTGTTTCTCCTTGATTAAGGTTCAATTCATTGCACTTTGCTCTGGTATCTGTTCTTTTCTTATTTGATACTTCTGTCATTCACTAGTTACTTTACCTGTTGATATTATTACTGATGTTTTTTTCTGCTCATATTCTCCGCTGCTTAAGAACAACATACACATCTGTGAATACTCCTGTACAAAGTGCAATTATGAAGCTTAAGCGCAAATTCAGAATGGAAGACATGAGAACCCAGCTCTGAGCGCTCCCAAAAAGGAGTGCTCAAGTGGGCAACAGCATGAGTCTTTTAAGAACCCAGTTTCAATGGGATTTTCTCTGGATGTTGCAGCTGACCGTGTGGATCAATGAGAAGATGCTGACGGCTCAGGACACGTCGTACGATGAGGCGCGGAACCTTCACTCCAAGTGGCTCAAGCACCAGGCCTTCATGGCCGAACTCGCCTCCAACAAGGACTGGCTCAACAAAGTGGACCAGGTCAGTGCACGACTGGACACAGACACATGGATGAGTAGGACTGGATACATATTTATGTCATTTATCTTCATCAAACATTTAACTGTTGTTTAGATCCAGTAAAAATGTACTGTAGTCTCAAATCAAAGACTATTGGTTGTCATTTATTTCCATTAATACACAATACAACCATTGCAAAAGTTTCTACACTGTTTCCCAAATTCTGCTTGTCAACTTTACCTAAATATGTGGAAGTACCATACAATCTTATTACAATCTAAAAAAATAACAATTATTTCTATTGTAAAATGTCAAACTGTCAAATAATTTTTACTAAAGTTATTTCTGAAATGTAGGCTATTAAAATAATATATGATTTGTTATGCTTTTGTAAATAAAGTTATAATTTCCGTTAATACATTGTCACGTGTTACATATCACAAATTACAAACTGCAAAATTCAGCTGGAAGCAAGTTTCGGCGCTCTAATTCTGTGTTCTTTGTTCTTTAAACAACACATACTGTATACGTCAAACAAAAGTAAAAAACCCTGTAAACATGTTTTTCTGTGTTGAAACTCCTCGTCACATGTCTCTCACCTGTTTGCCTTTGGAATGCCATTATAAGCATAAGTATTAAGTTTACAGGCGTCAACTTCTATAGGGCACAAATGCGCTGTTTGAAAAAATAAAAATACAATTTATGAAAAGAGATGAATCATAGAAATATGTGTTGTTTTTATATTATGCCAAATATCCAAATGGATACGGAATCTTATTCGAGTGATATCATATTTTTAATCCATATTTTTTTCATCCAACTAATATCCATCCTACTAACATCTAACTTCACCCCTTCTGTCTATACGCTTCTGTCATTGTACCGCTATGACATCACTCAGAGCTGTTCTCCATGTTAGTGTTCCTATATTGTTGGGGCTCTAAGTTAGAAAACATGGCTGAGTTTGTAGCTGGTCACTTTTACTTTGAAAAAAAAAAAGTCTATACCTCCCTCTGGTGGTAGCATTGGGATAGGGCAGGCCTTTCCTACTTCTTTCACATTCTAAAACATGAAATGGCAGGAGATAGTTTCAGTATGATTTTATTTGCCAAAGATAATTCATAATATTTATCTTTAAACTATTGAAAATACGTTTTCAAATCTTTCTTAATATATTCATTTGAAACCACTGTTGTGACATACCCTTTATCTTAATTCATTCATGCCTTGCCTCAGGAGGGGCAGGAGCTGATGGAGTCGAAGCCCGAGTTTGAGCCCATTGTGAAGGAGCGTCTGGCCAAGCTGCACGAGCTTTGGGACAAACTGGAGTTCACGGCGGAGGAGAAGGCCCGCCTCCTGTTCGACGCAAACCGATCAGACCTCTTCGACCAGAGTTTGACCGACATGAAGAAGTGGCTGAAAGAACTGCAGCTCCAGCTCAAGAGCGGAGCAGAGGAGGACGTGAGGGACCTGACCAAGGCCAACATCCTGCTCAAGAAACACCAGGTCTGAGACATCTGCACTTCTCTATACAGTAATACAGTAATACACTGCTCATATGTTCAAATGTTACATTGACTTGAATGTATGTTTTTATTATTTTAAAGAATCAGTATGAAATATACACCATTTGGGGTCTAGTCATTACGATTACAATCCAAGTTTAGCTAAAGTGCAACATTTTTCTTTCTATTTGTCATGGAAAATGACATTTGTCTGTCATGTGGGTTGCCAGAGCAAACTGGCCACCAAAATGAAAGCCTCATTCTGCTCTCTGATTAGATAAACTACTTTAAAATTATAAACATGAATAGTACAAACATCATGTCCATTGTAAATTTAAGCTATTGACACACCCATCTCTATACAGAGTATATATTTCTTAAGGTTACCATAGAAACTTGTATTTATTTATTATTGTATCCACCATCCAATGTACTTTGATGGAAATGCATTGATTTCATATTCTAGATTGACCTGGTTTTGACGAATAGCCAATTATTGTCCTTCATTTAGAGCCCGGCAATTTTATTAGAGGACCTCTAAAATCAACAACAACAAAAAAAAAAAAAAAAAAAAAAATGTAATGAAGGGAGAAGTTCAAATCCAGGTTGCTGTGCAGAAAGTGTCCAGGATTCATGAGCACATGTAGCACTTTGTCGCCTAAAGGGTTAATCTGTGGTGATAGATATTAACCTCTGTAGACAAGAAAGATCCTTTATGTTATACTTCTAAAAATAATGTCCTTTTGTCGGCCTGTGTCGTTGGCCTTGGGTAGATTCAAATTTCGGTTGGTGACTGCTAATATAAATCATTCACACAGGCTTCACTTTATACTTAAAAAACGTTATTAAAAGGCGACGAGTGACTTTGAATCCGCTTAATCTACATCTTGATTAGACTTTTGAAAGGTCATTTATCTTTCCCCCCTCTTTAGCTGACAGAGAAGCAGGTGCGTGACCGCGGGCGCGAGCTGGACGAGCTGCAGGAGGCGGTCAGGAAGCACGGGGGCCGAGAGGACCAGCCGGCTCTGGAGCAGGAGCAGCAGAGTCTCAGGGCCCACTTCCAGGAGCTCCTCGGCCCACTGGCCGAGCGCAAAGGCAAACTGGAGGCATCCAAAGCCGTGCACCAGTTCTACAGAGACCTGGCCGACGAGCTGGTGAGAGGGCAAATTAGTGGGGGAGAGGGGAGAGAGGGAGAGAGGGAGAGGGGGCAGAAGACCAGGGGGAGGGAAAGGGTTTATTCATGAACTCAAATAAACCTAAATGGAAAATGGGGTGGGATTAAATAAGTTATCTTCATCCCTCTCCCCTTCAGGCCAAATTGTTTTTTGATTTTGTCATAGTATGTTTTAATGATCATCACTTTTTTTTGCCTGAATTAAATAAATTCAAATAAGAAAAAGACTCAACAAAATATCGAGAACTAGCTGGAACAATCATCATTAAAGCTCGGGTGGCCAACACTTGATCCATGAAAGCTGTTTGGTTCCATCCCTTATTTTCAAACAGAAAAGTGACAAAGAGAAAACCACCCTCACACGGCCAATCAGCTCTCAGACAAAACTGTCAAATAGTGACTCACAGGGCTCTGTCTTACAGCATTTATTTTCTATTAATGATTAGGCTTTAATGGAAGCTCAACTGCTCCACGTTATTCCTCACTCCACTTCCGTAACCACTGGACTTAAACACCAAATTTCTGCATTTCCAATAAATCTTTGGGAGTGAAAAAATGAACGTTGCAATTATATGGAACAATGTATGCACTACGGGGGATCAATAAAGAATCCATCTATCTATCTATCTATCCACATATTTCTTACTGGTGTATAGTTTAACAGGTCTAGAATAATAACAAACTAGCATTTTAACAAACTAAACTAGCATTAGAGGAGAATGACTTAATGTCTGGTACAGGATCTTGTGTCTCACTTTTGAAATGTTGGCTCTGTACATTTGTTTATCTGATAATTGTTCTTTAAATCCCAGACTAAATTATATAAGCGGAAATCATCTGGTACTCTCCCAACAAGAGCATTTAGAGTTTTTTGTAAAATATCAATGTGCTGGGGCTTAACATTATTCAGGCTGAAACGTAGCTGTATTTTGTATTGAAATCCAAAAACCAGTCAACAAGTGTCTGCTGTTGGTGTTCTGACGTGTGTAAAATCCTCCAGTTCAGCTTCAGTTGGCCTGACACCGAATCCTGTTGAGTTTATTAATTTCTAAATGCAGTTTTCTTGTTCAGCTCTGTGACAGTAAGTCCAGCCGCTCTGTGTGAAATCAGCTCCCTAGGTGCTTCTGAGTTACAGCTGTAATCCCTTATGCCTTTTACGGCCTAAATCCACTGCAGAGAAGATGACAAGTGAAAAAAGGGCTTGCGACGCTGTGCAGAGAGATACAGGACTAACTAACAGGGTGTCTTTATCCTCATTTGGACTGTGGGCGGGTTGTAAGTAAGAGTGAGCCATACTGTGTCTATTTTCTGTACATTTTCTCTATAAAAGTGGATATTCTTGTAATCCTTATGGAATTTGGAATGTTCTACCGGTAAATATACAACTATAAGCCATTTACTCACTGCTGTTTGGACTGTGCTGTTTTAAAATTAGATTTGTTAGATTTTTTCTTGTAAACAAAAAGCAAACAACAGG
This sequence comes from Pomatoschistus microps, assembly GCA_029875035.1. NCBI lineage: Eukaryota > Metazoa > Chordata > Actinopteri > Gobiiformes > Gobiidae > Pomatoschistus > Pomatoschistus microps. The sequence continues at coordinate 6,466 of JAPMNZ010952556.1, read as the reverse complement.
TAACACACAAAAATAAAAAGCCCACCTCTACCCGACCCAAACAAACTCTAACATTCACTCATTCACCCTCACATTCTCACAACGTATCTGTCCAGCAAATATTAACTGTTTTTTAGCGTAGTCCTCATTATCATCAATGATTTATGAGACGGCTTTATATTTTCTGTAATGTTGTTCTTGTTGTGTCGTTCAGCTGTGGATTGAGGAGAGGATGCCACTGGCCACGTCACAGGAGCACGGACACAACCTACAAACTGTACAAATGCTTCAGAAAAAGAACCAGGTACTGTCCCTGCCACAGCTGCAGGCCCGGGCAGGAACACACACAACAACATCATGCACTCACTGAAGATTAGAGGAATGTTAGTTTTGTTTTACAGCAGGCTGCAACGTAAATCAGGCCGCATGTAGCCCTCAGGCCGCAGTTTGCCCAGGTTTGAGTTGCAGGACATCCGTTTGATTCAAAGTGAGGGAAAAATGTATCCATAGAACAATAGACAATTAATTAAGACGATTAAAAATTTGAATTGAATAGAAAAATCATCCTCAAAATGTACAATGAAATAGGAAGCTGAAAATTGTCAAATATAGTTTGACATTTTTTTTTTTAAGAGTATGTTTTTTTTGAGAGTATTTTCTTATAGTTAATTCTTTAGGCTGATAATGATAATGATTTTATATATTTTCCCAAAGACTCACATTTACACTGCGTTATTCATTCACCATACGCAGTGATGAACTACTACAGAATGACATTTTGGCACTTTACAGCCACCGCACTGTGGCACCTGGTGTTACCAGAGGTCTCCCATCACAGTACTAACCAGGCCCTGCTTTTCTTCTGAGATCTGATGAATCATGCTTTTCACATGTTATCAGCCTGATAGCACATTTCATTGATTTTATTTTGATGATGCTTTCTTGCTCTCTCAATCGGTCTCTGGCAAAGTACTTTGGATAAGTATATACTACATACACAAACAACATTTAACATTTCTTGACAATTGACCACAACCTTTGCCTTGTACTATGAGAAGACCAACCTTTATGTTTTGTATTTGACCCTATCCCCGCTCACAGCTGTGTCCTTGCTCCTCAGACCCTGCAGAAAGAGATTGAGGGCCACCAGCCGCGCGTGGATGAAGTCCTGGAGCGAGGCCATAAGATGGAGACAGCAGCGCGAGCGGAGGACCGACCGGAGGCGGACAAGATCCAGGACCAGCTGACGGACCTGGGCACGTCCTGGGGCCGACTGCAGGACGAGATGGACCAGCGTCGGGACAGACTGGATGCCTCCAACCGCGCGCAGCAGTACTACAACGACGCCGACGAGGCAGAGGCCTGGATCGGGGAGAAGGAACTGTATATGATCGCAGACGAGAAGGCCAAGGTGACAGACACATATGAGGAGGGACAAGGAAACGTTACACTCCTGACTGTTTATTATCTTCATTTAGCACATGAAACATATTCTTCAATCCAATTCACTTTGTTTATTTAGCACATTTCACAAACAATTTTTAAAGTACAGTAGTCTCGGCCTTCCCATTCCCCTTTCTGTTCTTATTCAAGTATCGCATTATATATAAGATAAGATAAGATAAGATGTCCTTTATTAATCTCACACAGAAGAAATTCACAGGAGAAATTCAAATAATAATAATAGAGTAGATTGAATACAAGGAGATGAATATGAAATGTAGACTATTTACAAAGGCTGCACAATAAAACAAATCTTACCAGTCCTCAACATTAAGAGACCAGTTAAATCTGAGTATAATAATACCACATATATCAATTCTATAAAAAGAGTAAGATCATTTAAATCATGTTTGGGAGAAATTTCAGACACTATTTACTTTTACAAACTTTTCAAGGTCTCCTCTTACCTCCAATAACACCACTTAAAATTATTATTATTATTGATTTTAGTATACACTAAGTTGTATGTTCACATTCTGAAAGAACGCTGGTGCCTAAAGGGTTAAAAGTTCAGATTAATTTTTAAAACTTCTAACTGGCTTTATTGTTGTAAAATTCACTTTTTTGTTCACTGGATCACAGTTTTCTCCAATGAAAACAATGCAAGTCATACTACTACACCTCTCTCTTTCCTAAAAAATAAAGGAGAGAATAGTTTTGTGCACATGGAAAATTCTTCTTGCAAAAGCCTCTCGTCTTTGATCACATATTCAAATCTTAAGGCAAATTGAACAGAAAATAAGAAGCTTCATTTTCCCTTCTTTGAACTGTGGATGGGGGTTTTCTATAATATGATTCAAACAGGGCATGTCATTTTGAAGAATCACTAGTAGCGCTGCATGCATTAACATAATTACATGGCTGGATTTGCCTTCAATTACGTGGACATGTTTCTCATAAGTGCCACTCTCAATTTAAAACCTATTTGGCTGTTTTCATAGCGCTTTAATCTTGTCTCTCGTGATATTTCCACCACAATTTTCTTGATTATTTCCTTCCCATTGTTGCTCAATTTGTTTTCTTTGTTTTTTTAAGGACGAACAAAGTGCTATGCTGATGCTAAAGAGACACACGATCCTAAAACAAGACGTGGACGACTACGAGGATGCCATTCAAAAACTGTCAGACCGAGCACAGGAGATGTTTGGAGAAGATCATCCGGACGGGTTTGTCTACGTTGTGATAATCTTAAACAAAACCTGTCTTTCCCAGTTACCAATTTACTCCTGTGTTTTCAGTCAGTTATGGTTTAGTGAGATAAGGGTGACAACCGTGTGAAATGTGACCGGTGTAGTAATCGCACGTCCATCTTGAATACACTTCAACGGGCTTTTCTCATTTGCGCCGTCCTCCCTGAAGGAAAACATGTGATATGACCTGCGATATCGAAAAGGCAGGGCTCACCTCGGGGGTGAAAAATGCAGTCTATGGAATGAAACGCAAGCCTTGCATTAACAATTATGAAGAAGGACCAACCCGAGTCTTAAAGGGGCAGTATGTTTAGCGTTTTGGGATGAGGTCATGTTAAATAAGTCCATAAACTATAGAAAGTCTGATGTGTTTGCTTTATTATGACGTTGATTATAGCTAACTCAAACAGGTTCTCTGGGTGGGAATCCAGAGACAAATCTGTGGATGACAACAACCTAGCAACCAAAGAGTCAATCATGAGCGATGCTTACACCACTCGCCAGTCAAAGACAAATTTGGGGATTGACCAAGGCTCCTCCTTGGTCAATCTTTAGGGGTTATATTGAATACGCATTTGCAAATCCCATTATTGTGTGATTCTAAGGCGATTCCAGATCATAATGATCTGGAATTGCATTGAACCCCTGTAGTCCCTTTCACCTCTTTATGAGGGGATTGAAATGACAAACATGTAACTAGTATGGCTGTAGAAGGAGTGGACTAACAACGCCCATCTTGTTCGTCAAATGCGTAAAAGGGCGATTAGAGCTAGTTTAAACTAGGGTTGCAGCTACCAAAGAGCCAATCGGGAGCCTCATATCTGGATTTACAAAGACAATTTGTAAATATAGTGAGAGGGGTAAACAATGGATACTTTTAGTGTGGCATAGACGGTTACAGAGCTAGAGGGGATTGAGTTTTAATGTAAGCCAAAGTGAGTCCATATTTATGAACAGACTATGGTCTCAAGTCAACTTCTTTCCCTAGTATTGATTTTACTTGTGATAATAACTTGTACCCATGGCTCTACAGCGAGTCCATCATCAGACGCCAGAGCCAGGTGGACAAGCAGTACGCGGGGCTGAAGGAGCTCGCTGATGACCGCAGGAAGAAGCTGGACTACACCTTCCAGCACTTCCTGTTGAGCCGCGAGGTGCAGGACCTGGAGCAGTGGATCGCAGAGAGGGACGTCATCGCCTCGTCGCAAGAGATGGGACAAGACCTGGATCATGTCACGGTACAATACTCACTACTGCCGAATTAATAAATCGAGGCCAAACATACCAGCTTCGCAAAACTAGTGATGGAACCAAACTCTTGGGAGGAACTTTTTTGATGGATGTCATTACATAATTGTTTACATACAGTTGTTATGGATTGAAAGTTACATACCCCTGCTTTAAGAAAATATAAAACATGCTTCTAAATTAGGTTCAAGAAAGATGTGCATTAGACGTAGAGCTAGCTTGCCACTTTTACTGAATGTCTGTTTTTTGTTATTTTTAATTGCCTAACCAACACATGCAATATTTGCATTATTCTTTTTCCAATATATTACCCACCTACATTCTTAAATTTGGGCTGGAAAAGGTGTAGAATATTCAGTAGGGATGGGGATTGGAAAAAATTACTAAAATCATGTTATTAGAATCAGAATAATTTTTTATTGCCACATAAGCATTATGCAGAATGTACGATATTATATTAATGCCAGAGGTTTTTCGTCACATTTTTTATTCTCAATCACAGGGCCCTGACCAGATACTCACAGTCTGATTGGTCAGCCTCTGAGATTTAAATGTTAAATAATCTTTTAAAGTGTGACGAGAAGCATGAGAATATTAAGACTCCAAGTGCACCATCTATATTTAGTGATGAGGGGGGGGAAGTATGTTTCTTTTGGTGACTTCTGTCCTCCTCAATATATACCCATTAATGAAGTCTAAATTAACCAATAGTTTTTATTAATAAATTATTGTGTGAATTATATTTTAGTTTAGTAAAATTAACAATGTGTTTTGTTTTTATATTAAAATCACAGTTTAGTTTATAGTTCAGTTTTGAGACTCATACAATTTTTTATGGTCAATACCACACAAGAGGATATAGATTTTTTTTTACAAAATGCAGCACATTTTCACATAGATAAAAATGCAACGTTAGATTGTTGGTACCAGGTTTATACTAGTTCTGAAATAGATCAAAATCATTCAAAAACTCTTATTATTGGGATTTTTTTTTCAATACTTTCTCAAATGAGTATCTAGTTTTAGAATTTATTCATTTTGATAATATTTGACAATTCTATTTCGAAAACAGGCTTTGAAATTACAAAATGATAAAACAAAAAAGTTGTCATACACACATTCACTTTTGCAGCTCAACACATCGCCCCTTTTGACCTAAACTGTCTGAGTCCAGCCCGAGACGGATCGTTCCAAGCGGCTGTAGTCATCAATAGGTTTTTACTTGAGGTAATTAGAATGGTGTGTAGCCCAGGGATTTAGACTCAGACTACCGTGTGCTGAGATGGATGTGAGGAACGATGCTGTCTTAGCTGCTCTTATTGAGAGTTTTAGCCCCGCCTGCAGCTGTAGATAAACCCATTTCTAAAGAGGCCTCAGTGTGTTTTGTCTGCGCGCTGAACGAACAGAGAAATCAAAGGCTGATTTTTCCAAACAACACTGAGGAAGCCATTTGTTCAGAAAAACCTCCAGAGGAAACAATGATTTTCTCATTTTGTTCTTTTGCTGTTTTTGGTGTAAAGTAATCAGGGCCATCTGCTGCAGAGGGAACGATACAGACACCGAGGAGATATTAGCCCATATTACATTACATTCTATTTACAGAGAGTTAAGGTACAATATCAGGTGCTTTGATATACTCCTGGGCATTTATTTTTAATATGTTGTTTGTGATGAGGTTTTCAAATGCAGCTCCTTAAGATCTAGAGCCATAACAACATAAAAGTTCTCACAAAAAACATGTGGCAAATAATAGATTTCGGTGTGTCTGGTCTGCAACTGTGGTTATTGTCAAAATAATGTGTGGTAATTGGTCCTTCTCATGTGTGAAAAACAGTGCCTACACTTTAGAAAAAAAATGACACCTTCAATAACATATGCGTATAATTAAATCCGCAAGCAGCAATAAATTACCTCGCCACCCTGCAGAACCACCGCCCAGGCCCCCGTCCCAAGCTTCTGGGGGTCCAACCTCTATCTTTCCTCTATCTGCCCCAATTCACAGTGAGCTGTTGGAAAGACAGATTGAGGTGGTCCAGAGAGGGCCATGGCACGGAGCCAGCAGCCTTGTCTACAATGCAGCTGTGGCTTAAACGACTTGTTTAATAGAGTGACCTCTGGGTGAAATTATTTATCTATGTTGATGATGAAAAGTGTAAAGTATTGGAGTGAGATATGTTTTTGTCCCCATAGTTTAAACACAAACTAAACACAGATGGCACAGGTTCGTTTGACTTTTTCATGTTTAATGTATAGAATAATATCGTTGGGCAAACTATCACACAGGCCCCGGCTATTAATTACTTAAATAAATAAGTTGTTATGTTTATTTGTTTGTATTCTGGCAACTCAGATGCATAGTTAAAAGTATAGGTCATAGATCATAGGTCATAGGAAACTCAGAACCAGTTATAGAATTTATTATATTAAGACATTACAGTTAATGCTTGTTCCGCCAATCTTCCTTTTGAGTTCTTATAAGAGTACTAGTATATTGAAATCTGTCCATACAAAAAGACACACACACACACACACACGCACACACACAC
>JAPMNZ010952542.1:0-17749 GCA_029875035.1 Pomatoschistus microps | reverse complement strand
TGTTAAGCAGATAAGAAAAATATGTGCGTTAGGACTTAGGAGAGAGTATGTGAGTTTTGAGAACCTTTGCCATGCCCCCTTTAAAGTCATCTAATGGATCGACCGGCCCTAATGGGTAAACTTCTAAAAGACGATGATATAAACAAAGATTCGGATGATCAGAAAAACGCAGATTCATGTACAAATCCCACATCCACCTCGCACAATACATCACCGTTGTGGTATTACACAAAAGCGTAAATAACTGAACACATTGTCTAAAAACAACTCCAATTGGAATCTGCGCTGTATTGATGTGAGCCTTTCGACCCAGGGGTTAAAACAAATGAATAGCTCTTTGTGCCAGCAGGCTGCAGCTGCGAAACATCTGAATTGTTTGTCTCCAGCTGATGAGTAATGAGGGAGAGTGAGATAAAAGAGCGTCATATTGCCTCTCAGTCTTCACACGCAGAGCCCCGTTTCATTAATTCTTCCACAACTTATTGCTCCACAAATGCCTGCGATCGGAGCGGACTCTGCGGCAAAACCCGAGCGCCGGTGGATTCCTCGGCGGATGGTTGATGACCCTTAAGATGATCTGCTGAGCTTTTAGAACTATAACTCTCTCGCTTTGAATTTCAGTTCATTTATGATTTAATTGCGAGCCCGGCGAGTCCCGTTCACACACCACACTGATTATTATTCCTCCTGAAGCACCTTCGAAACACGAAACAATGCTTTCAGTTAAGTTGAGTTTAGTTGAGTGTGTATTTATTTCGAGATCAAACATTAACTCATTGACTGGCAGCCGTTTTTAATTATTTCATTTATTCCGAAGACCCACAGAATATTATTTACTCAGACTATGTGAAATATGAAACCACATTCTGAAAGACTGGATTGTCCACTTTCATCAGCAAAAATAAGTTTGTTTCTATCTATTCTTATTGTCCTGTAATCCCCAGTCAAAAAGAGGGTCTCAGACAAATACGTCAATGGCAGTCAATGAGTTAATTATCAAATGTCACTACTACTTCTATTTTCCGGCTAATCCTTCATTTACAATTACTTATTATAATAGTGTACATTTTTTAAATCTCGAAAAGGAGAAGGAGGAAGAAAAATCCTAAATTCCCAGCCCTGTGAATACTGTATTTACATCTGTGTATTTGGAGCCAGTAGCAGAGAAATGTGCAACAACACGATGGTAGCCGGCAGCACAAAGTAAGTAATACTTTCTGGAATGAAAAAGGACCAATAGGGAAATTTGTCCTCTATCATTTGACCCATTGCCACTGGGGCCTCTGTAAGGAGCAGGGGTTTGCGTAGTACAGCACCTGAAGATATCACGATGTTGATGCTCTGATGCTTGGTCAGGACTATCGGAGATGGAGGATTTTTTTTTTCTTCTATTGTATGTGTTGTTAAGTGGTAGGGGAAACCGTAGCACGTGGAGGAAACCCAGGAGCAGACACAAAGGAAAACAAAATGTAAACTGAACAAGTGCTATCCACCTTAATCTGGATACACAGCCCTTTTTAAACAATTGCATAGAATTTAGTTTAAAAATATAGGCTTGTGCACCGACCCATTAGAACCATAATACAACATGGAGCTTGTCTATCTCATTTATTGAGGACTGATTGTTGAAAATGGGTTATAACCTTGTGCCTCTGCTTGTATTGCATGGGTTTTATCAACTATATCAATATATCGAAATAATATGTGTCTAATTTTTTTTTTTAATATACAAACTTAAGAGAATATAAATGGAAAGTTGGGAAATGTAAATATTGGGAAAAAAAAATTCTACTTATATCATAAAAACCTTTCTCTAAAAATCTAAATATGGCCTCTCTGTCTCCTTCCACAACTTATATCCCTACAAATGCCCGCGGTTTGCTGCTACTTCTGCACCAAAGCCCAGGCGCTGGCGAATTCTTCGGTGGATAGATGATGATCCTACAGATGATCTGCGGAGCTTTTTCAACTAAAACTCTCTCGCTTTGGATTTTAGTTAATTCATGACTTAATTGCCAGCCCGGCGAGTCCCATGCCCAGGGATACACACACTGCATTGCTTATTCCTTCTGAAGCATCTTCCAGCCGGCTCTGCTTGACCCACACGACTTCTTTTCATCAGTCTATGGTCAGATACCTAATTATATTTCATAGCTGACCTCAGTTTGAGCTCGGTGTGGGTGCTTTGATTAGCCTCCTGTTTTTTCTATCACCTCTGGGGTCTACCGCGTTGTTATCACACTTTCTGCTGACAGCCCCGGCCGCTTCAAGGTTGCACACTGCGGTACGACCACATTAATTCAACAATTATGTCAGAAGGGTTCAAGAACGGCTCCTCAGTCAACATCCCTCATTTGGAGCAATCTAACGCAGGTCAATAATGTTGTGATAAAGGTGGAGAGGAGAATTATGGCAGCGAGGAGTTTATCAAGGACTTTACACAGGTTACACAGACTGTTCAGCCCTCTGGATTATCACTTATGCCTGTGTGGTAGCGGCTAATGTAGACATGTATGGAGGCACTGAAGAAATAAACGAATGAATGAATACTAAATAAAACATTAGATAAATACACCCTCAAATAAAGTTGTTACATTTCTTGAATTGAGAAAAGCTTCAGTCACGAGACCTTGCAAATGTATGTTCTTTCAGGTGCAGACAGTTTTGCTTTGCACATCAAGTCCTTTTTTTCCTAATTCCAGAAAATCTAGGACAATTATATTGTGTGTTGTGTTACATTATATTGTATGTTTTACACAAAGACAAAGGAGATAAAGAAGAGAGAGCGCTACGGCAGGGCCTTCATCCCCACTGCTGTCACACAGTACAATAAGTCATTTTAATTACCTGCACAAGGACTATAAACTTGCACTGCTATAGTCACTTTTAATTTAATTACATACATAACGTTTCTTGCATTTTTCAACATATTTCCTGTTTGAAATATTCCTGTCTTTTGCACATCCTGAGTAATACTGCTTGTACCAAATGTGACATGTACATTTCTCCATTGTGAGATCAAATAAGTCTATCTTATGTTATCTTAATTATGTATCAATAATCTATGTTTTACTCTACCCCTAATAGTGCAATGTAAACAACCTCCAAATGTCCTGCAATATTTCATTTTGTTCATAATTTACATTACGTTTTTGAATTAAGCCAATCTTAGACTGTTTCGGTTACACAGCCCAACATGTGTCTGTATTTTCCCTGGATGTCGCTGGTTGACCAATGTAACTTCATCAGACCTAATCCTGACCACTTCACCCCAGGAGCATCTGACAAGAGCTGCAATCACACATGACCCTGGACAAAAGCACGATAACCCTTGTCTTCTTCTACACTCTTACCAGATAGCCTTTGTCGCCTTTCTCGGCCAAAGTGATATCCGTGTGTGTGAAACTGCGCGTTGTGATTACTCACCCTAAAAAACTCTTTTGTAGACCCTGAGTCTAAAGTGCCATATGCTATCTCAGTCTGCTTGGCCAGGTCCTCTGCACTTTCTATGGGAGAAACCATCCTCTCCACGGTGAGGAAGGCCGCCAGGTTAGCCGTGTAGGAGGAGATGATGATGAGGGTGAAGAACCACCACACTCCACCAACGATACGTCCAGACAGAGACCTAAGAAGCACACACAAGAGCAGATCCATGTGTACCCAGCATCTTTGGATAAATCTTATGCAATATCTAATTTTGTAACTATGAAAAATGAGCCTCACGTGGAGAAACCAATACAAACTGGTTGCCACTATTGATAGGATATTTACAGAGATATTTACAAGTTTTTCACTATAAGTAATGTGAAAACCCCCTTACTTGAGTAAGAGTAAAACAAAATTAAAGCTATTGATAATTCTAAATGTCAAGCAGAGATACAACAATAATATTTAGAGCTGGGGTAGCTAACTTTTGTCTCCATAAAAGAAACAAAAGTTGTTTTGTCTTAACAGAAAGAGTTTTCTGAAATTTAAAGGAAAGTAAAACGTTATGAATAAACCAGACTACAACATGCTGTCACATATGCGTCTTATTAGAAAACATATTGTCTTTTGCACACTAGTAAGAAAGAGCTCTGTGAGTCACTGTTGACGCTTTGGACCGAGTTTGAAATTGCAGATGTGAAGAAGTGAAGACCACACATGCATGTGCAAACTAGGAGAACAACTAGAACCAAACTCGCTCTAGCTCAGAACAAATAAAATTTTATTATATTGTTAAATTTTTTGCAGTTTGAAAGTTAGGCACCACAGCTTTAAGTAAAAAATAGGCTTGGGTTACTCCCCAGATCTAGAAATGTGACATGCCTTGGAGGGAAAACTGAAATGGTGTTGTTGGGGCTAAGAGATTAAGTATTCTACTTAAGATGAATAAGTGTATTTTGATGAATAAATTACTTTTGGAATTGTTACATTTGCATGCATGTGGGTGTTTTAAGAATAAGCTTTTGCCAAGGCCTCAGGACTAACAGTTTATGACTTATTTTGTGATTTGTTACTGTATGGTTTAATATGTATTACAGTGCACTTATACTTATTGTTTTGCTTAACCTACCTTCATCAACACAATAATAATTATACTTGCAAGTCTGTGCTTTTGTTTTCATTACCAGCCCAAGAATGCATGCCAAAACCAAGCTTATGGACCCAGCAGCTAAAATGTGTTGGCCTGTACCCACTGAAATACTGAATAAACCACATTACACATTATAACATAATCAACTTCAAATAACAGAAATCAAAGCTCTGTGTATAAGTACTTATGTTTTTACCTGGGGATAATACAACCTCTCCCCATCATTACTATTATTGGTCATACCTTGGGGAGATGTCACAGCCTTGTTGCATGAAGGCGCCCAGGGAGAACCAGAGTGAGTTGAAGATGCCAAAGTCGTTGGGAGGGTCTGGAGGAGTCTGGGGATCTTTGGCCTCGTCCTGCTCCTCCAGGTTCCACTCGTACGGACTGAAGCGGCTCACCAAGAACAGAACCACGCTCACCCCAATATAGGCAAACACTATACACATCCAGATCTCATAGGCCAGCGGGTCCAGGAACGAGAACACTCCCGGCTTGGATTTTTGGGGCTTCTTTATCATAATGGAGATACCCAAACTCATAAAAGGCTTGGAAAAGTCTATCACCTCCTCTCGAACCAGTGTAATGGTGAGAGGCGCAACTGCTATATCTGCTCTCTGGAAACAGGGACAGGCACAGCATGCGTTAGACAGGAGAAGCATGTTCATATGACACCTGCTCAGTGAAATGCAGAAAGATGGGTTATCACAAAGTTCAATGATCATTCTGAGTATTGCAGAGATAGAAGTCTGCCACATTCAGAGATTACTCGGTCATAACGAAAATAAACTGTCAACACTTCATTTGTTTTTCATAATAATGCAGATCTTTGACCATATGCGATCATGAGAATTAAGTACAGTGGTCCCTCGTTTTTATCGCAGGAGTTATGGCCTAAAAATAGCCAACAATAAGCGAAATCCGCAAAGTAGCAGCTGTATGTTTTAAGGCTGTAAAACCTCTCACCACAGACTGCATACATTTTTCTGACCACCTGAACTCTCAACTGCTAAAGTGCGATCATGCAGCAATCAAACCTGTTAGGTCTGACTGCTGCTGTAGCTGTTAAAAGCCGTGCATACACTGCACTGTAACATGGGGCAGGACCAGGACTGAGGGCTACGGGAAGACCGCTGTAGCCCTCTGAACTGATCACAGCAGCGCACAAATGCAGTTACCTTTAAATAAAGGTAACAGTCATGTCATACTCACAATTATCTAATGGAATATACTTTTGGTGCATAAGAAGTTATAGTGAGGGACCACTGTATTTCTAAATAGTCCCATCTCTTGGCAAAACCACTACAATTTGCTGGAGGGGAATAGTTCGACCAATGGCAAGGATTGTAGTTAAAGTAACTGACCTTCACTTAAAGGGGACAGTACATTTCCTTGTATTCTGGTTCAATTGTGCTGAAAGCGGTGTATATAGTGCCGCTCAAAAATACAATGAGAGCATTTACTCTATCATCTCCTGTTTTGGAAAGTTTAAAAAATATATATATCTCAAGTTTTAGAACCTGTTTATTATTATTATTGGTTTTCAAATTTGAAAATGATCGGCTGCAAACACAGCCATGTATGTCACTTCACTTGAGATATCGTCAACACTAGTTTATGGGCACATCCTTTGTTTTAAACGGCAGAAAACTGCTCAGAGTGTGATGTCACAATGATATTATGACAGGTCCGAGACAGAAGAAGCACATATTTGTGCCTGATATTAGTGTTGATGAATCTAAAAACAACTCCAGGTCTAATACTAATGGTACAAAAAGAACTTACATTATATATACATTTTCTATATGTCTCATTTAACGTTGGGTTGAGTGATTTCAGAACTATGTAGGGAAGCAGGCAAAGATGCAGTGTTTTAGAGCTTGAGGGAAAAGGGACAGCTTGGATACTCCACTGAGGCAGATGGGAGCTTAAGTCACCCTCACAAACTTCAGCTTGATCATAACTCAAGATAGGATCGCAGAAAGTAGAACATATTAATATACATAAAAATGCCAAATCATTTTTTTTCATTTGAACTCAGTTTTTAAAATACGTCTTATTTGTATTTTCGGGAGGAAAAACCACACAGTTTAGCCCTCTCTGAGATTTGAAGTATATTAAAAGACAGCTATGGCAACATTCCCTCAACCACAAATCCTTCACCCACTGATCACACATTTGCGAGCTGAGTGAAGTAACTTGTGTAAGTGTACAACAACACAGCAGTGGATTTGTCTGGACCTGGAATTGAACTGCAGACACCATCAGTTTGAAGGTGTTGCAGAGAGCATGAGTAGGGCAGGAGCTATAATAGCGAGGGTACCAACAATAATCGTATTTTCAATATATTTTTTTACGCTTTCAGGGCATGGGCCAGAAGATCATTGTCATAATTGTTGGGCCAAAAGTTTTTCTCTGAGCCAGTGATAGTCAAAACAATGAAAAGCATCTATGGAATCACTCGTTACTTTGATTTCCATGTTTTTCTCTCAGAATACTGTATTTTCCCAGCACTAATATAAACATGGCGTGTATTGACTGCATGGCTTTGAACAGCAGGTGGATTTCCCAAACACATCAGAATCTGGCAGTCCTCTTTCCCTCCAAGCTGTTTCTCTTTATCTCCCGCCTTTGCTCTAAGGCTTCAATCGCATTGTGTTATCAAAACACTGTCAGAGAGGTGGGCCACAATTTTACAAGATTTCCTTGTGAAAGGGCCAGAAATAATACACGTTGTTAGCCCATGTTAGTGCTGCTCGTGTGCTTGTTAAATAAGCTCTCTTTATTTAGCACCAGCCAATGTGTGAAAGATAATTCTTGGCGTTTGTGGCTATTGCCTTATTATTTCCAAACAGACAAAACACAGAATTGAGGAAAATGCATTTTACAAGGTCAGAGAAACAACAAACTGGCCCAATAAACATGAGTGTTTTCTTCGTCTTGTCAACACCGCAGTGGAGGGGCTATAACCGTTTAATCCTTGTGCCGCCGTAAGCAGCACTCAATCAATGGCGAAGGAAAGTACGCAATAAAGAACAGCCTCAGGCCTAACCTTTAAAAGACAACTAAAATCTAATTAATTTACTGGTCAAAAGGTCAAATGTACAAAACTATTATTCGCAGCCAAAGCTTTGCGATCACAAGACAGGGAGAGGTTTGACAGCGATGTGATTGGGACATCTTCCACCCTCTCATCCGCGGGGAGTGGGCTTTTCTCGTTCGAAAGGTGATTTGGCTACAATTGCACATCAAACTGAGCAATCTCTGCCACTGATAACTGGGAAATTGAACAGATGAGGAATCCTAACCCCATGCATTCTGTATTCGGCCCTCTTCAACTACCGTGGCCCTTGACAAGAAGACGGGGCGACGTGGTAAAGAGGGAGAGAGGGGGGTCTACTTTGAGGGGTATAATTTGGGAATGCGGGAGGTGTTGCGCTCTCTCAGATGTAAAACACGGCATGACCGTTCGCTAATGCACAAGCTACAACTATTAATGGAGCAGAACACATATGGATCTTGTTGTCACAGACCACAATTTAGCTGTTGATTCGAACGCGAGATCTTTTCAGCTGTGAATTTACAATGTGGTAAATCCATCATCATACACATCAAACAAGGAAACATAATCACTTCAAAGGCGCACAATCTTTCATTCATCAAAGTGATTAGAGTGTGTTTGCCATATGGACTCATTGTTTGCATGTACCTACCTCTGTTTCAGCTATAAATGAGAGAGCCTTTCAAAGCTAAGGACATTTAATTGCAATGAACAGCCCTGAGAAATGATTTCATTTTCTCCGTCTCGAGATGATCACCAACTCCCTGATGCCCGTGGCTGCACTTGACAAAAATAACTCACAGCAGAGCTTTCTGACACAGTGTTACACTTTGAACTGGACATTGGCTGATGAGTTCAAATGAGTTGGTGATAAGCTTGAGACAGAAAAATGAGATCTCCTCTCATGTTGAAGTTCCTTGCAAACTGTCATGTAATCAGTGAATACAAGGGTCCCAGTACTCACCCCATAGACCAGTTCACCCACCATCCCGTTCCACGTCTTGGTCTCGGGGTCACGGGCTCCGTACTTTCCATCCATTACTATAGACAGTTTGTACTTAATTCCAACATGTTTGGCAATCTCAGATGCTAAATCGACGCAGTAGCCTTCATATCTGTCATTCCCCTCCAGATGCATAGAATTTTTCTTGTACATCACATAAGGAGCTTCCTGTAGGTTTAAACACACTTGGTTTATTCTACTGTCATGCCTTGCACACACACTCAGTCTCACAGTAATATGCACACATGCCCCCACTTCACTCAAAGAGCTGATTTGAAAGGCTGTTCTACCCAGAGTCATGCAGTCATGCAGATACAGATGATGACCACAAATGCATAAATATAGACTGATAAGAAGAGTGTAATCAAACGGTCACACTGCTCTCATCAAAGCCGCTGCAGCCAGACACCAAGCCCAATGCACTCAATCCTTCTGAGCCCAGGGGTGCAACTCCGCCGGAGTTATGGGAAGAAAAGCACAAAGTTTGTGCTGGAGGAGTAGCACTGTGCAGACTCAATTTGATATCTGGGCTGGAAGTCATTGGTATGCAAGGTGTGGGTCAGCTCTGAGTGGGTGGGATGGGAATTGAGATGGCTTTCATAAGTAAATGCCAGTGACAGGAAAGGGATCAGAGTGCCCATCGGATCTTAACATAGTCAAGCACATTGGATCAAGGCGTGGTTAAATACTGTTCCATTCCAAAGAAAAAAACAACATAAATAAATTAAAGAAAATGAGCCATTGTTTGCTGTCAAGAAATGCAAAATACTGCATAAATCAAATAAATAGTTCGACTGGAAGAGCAGGAGCGTGCTAGTTATGCTCTCCCTCCCAGGCTGGTGCAGCTTGTCTGTTCTTTCATTGAGCACATAATCATTATCAAACAATAAGGCGCTCAGGAGACCATGTATCGTCATTACAGCCACACACAATTAGAGTGCATGTAGGAGCAATGGTTTTATTTGTTCTGTGCTGAACTTATTCCTCACTTCAGATCCATTGAAAAGTTTCTCCAAGTTTACACATGTTTACCTCCTGACGGTATTCTCATATGCAGATGTTTCCTGATGTTATTGAATGGGCCTGACTTATTCCCTTATGCTTGTTTAATTTGAAAGCAAAACCAAAACCTTATTATGCAGTGTGTTCTTTGTTTTGGTGTCAGATCATTATTGTGCTATCGCATTACCATTCAATGCAGTGTTAGGAAAATACATTTCCATTTCAATAAACATACAGTTTGGCTCATCTGGATTCAACAGATGAGGTCATACTTCAACACAGAACAATTAAGAGGGCAATGCAAAATTGAGCAGAGGCCAGAATCACTGTCTCCCTCAGCTGCAGAGTGAGTTATTTTGCTTTGCCGTCTGTCAAACCATCTTTGTATAACAGTGTTCATTCTCCGGCCAGTCTATCCCGATGTCATTGAACATTTACTTGATGAGGAAAGACAGGTCTACTTACGTATGCGTTTGTATGCGTTTGTAATTGATGGAGTCAACCATAATAATTTACCATTATTGTGATGTCACTGCTACGACAGGCCACTGAAGTATGGGAACTCAAAATGCTTTGACACCCACACTGATACAGTTGAAACACTCTCTCGAAGATCGACTGTTTCAACATGTAGTGAGTGGATGGAAAGCAACACAAAAAAGATGTGGTTCTACCCGCCCAGGACAGAATGTCTCACTCATGAGAATCAACACCATGACCTTGAGTGGCAGAATACGTCAAACATTAAAAACTACACGGAAAGTGTACCATAATAGTAGTGACCACAATCGTTCGGTTTTCCACTGAGGAGTCGTTGGAGACCTGCGGGTCCATAATATTTACAAATCGACTGAATTCGTTCCAGTGCCCAATCTGCAAACAGAAAATGTTTAGTGAAACACCATTGTATTTATGAATATACTGTAGAAGGCACTGGCCTGACCAGCCAGACCCACAATTCAACAATTTCTGGAAGTCTGGATCCGAGCTGCCCTTTTCATGGCTGTGGTTTGAGATGCATTTGATTGGACAGAAAACAGGAAGTGGCTGCAGAAAAGCCAAACACTTTTTTATTTTTTTTACCACCAGTGTGCACATGTTCACAACTTTGCTGTGAGTAGTGTTGGTTTACTCCTTTAGTCTGTGTTTCATGCACCCGTTGTCATCTTGGATTTTTGCTTTCAAATTGAGCCAGAATAACTGCATTTCTTTCCTTAAGCTTCCAAAGTGACCTTGTATGAGGCGGGGGGAGCTCCAGGTTTGGTCAAATGACATTCAACACAGTTCAAAGATGTTTTCACTAACACTCTGGTCAACAATAAGAAGAAGGAAGGACAAGGAAGGAGAAACTGACAAATCGGATGCAGAGCCAGTTCTGCGTTGTCAGTTCTGCGATCTGTGATTGGTCAGCAGATTTTCAGTCTTGGGGAGCAGGGAACAAACGTGGCTGCTCTCAGACCCTTTCTGCTTTCACATTTGTAAGAAAGTAGAGAGTCTGGCTGGTCAAGCTAAGAAGACACATGATTCTAAGATAATAGGGAAAACATCACAAAAGAAACACAGCATTAGCCAATCGAGCATGTTGTTATCAAACTGTGAACCAAATATGTCTTGTCTTGTGTTTGTGCGAGTATAATCTCTCCCAACTTTTAATTTTGTTTTGCCGTGCAGTTGTGTTTGCTCATTAGTATATTCCTCTACAGCATGGCGGCATTAGTACATTTTCAACACTTCTTTACTGAGGTACTCCAACTTTGAAATGGCGAGCAGAGTATGTGGATTAATCAAAACACAGCATATGGTAGAATACTTGAGCTCCTCCTATTCCCGGCTTCTCAGGTTTGATGGTAAATAATTGATCAGCAGGACTGTGAACTGGATACACATTTAATAATTTAGCATAATATCCCACTAGCTGCAGTTTTTGTACTCAGAGCTGCCATTGCTTTTTACTGTGTATCCTGCTGTACAGATGCTTAAGTCAAACTGATGTCAAGTGTTTGTTTGCCCATCTGAAATAATGGTTCTGGCTCATGATGAAACGTGTAGCATAGTTTGCTGCCAATAGTAAAACTGTTGCTGGCTCGACTTTCCCTCCTCACATCTGGTCTGCGCCTTCTTTTGCCCTTAGATCTTTAAATGTTTCGGCCAGACAGGTGTACAAAACTGCAGGGCTTTTAACTTGCCAAGTGGAGGCGCTAGAAAGCAGCGGACTTATCAACATTCAGCAGTTGGAAATATGGATTGCACAGTTAGTTCACTTGCCGGCCTGATAAAAAGCAGGTTTGTCTGATAAGGATATTGGGAGCGAGTGTGTTTGGAAAGCTGCACTAGAGGCAAGAGTGTGATTGTAATTCAAGCTGCTTGGACACTTATCCAACTTAGCATCAAATATGACAGGCACAGGTAAAATAAACTTCCCCTGCTGTGAGTGAGCAGACTCCAGAGACAAAACGTCAGCCTGCACAAACTAATACTTCTGTTTGCACGCATTCCAGACATCTATATATACGAACAGGATGTACTTATCTTTAAGGGGACGTAAATGGGTCAAACACATTTCCATAAAGTAAACTATGCAAAAGCGAACAAAATCATTTCACCTTGTTATAACTAGGGATGCAGCGATACCATATTGGCATTGCATATTGGTGCAGATATTGGTAGTTTTGATGGATTGGGTATTGCTTTGATGAAATTGGTTCAGTCTATATCTTTGCCAGGCCTTTGTTCTGATGCAATAAGTCTGTTTACTTGCTGATATACAATCCCACAATACCATCTACAGTATATAGACAGTTTACTAAGACAGTAGTTCTATCGTTACAGGATAAACAGCTTGTTTAAAACACAATTGGACCGATTTGTGGTGAGTAAAATGCAATCAGTGTCAGCAGATATTGAAGTCATAGAATGTCAATCAGTATTAGACTGGTGCATCCATATTTATAACCATGTTTTAGTTTTCTTATAATAAACTTTCATTCTAGGTGCATTATTCTTGTTCATATCAGAAAACTTACAATGTCCTTTACTTGAGCAACTTGACAGGTCAGAAAATGTGTTTTCCCCTTTAAGTCATTTAATAACAAAACAAGTGAATACTAATCTTTTCTTTGCGTTTTAGAATAGGAAGTCACGATGGACTTTTAGAAATCTCTTAAGATAAATATGACCATTACCAAGGAACAATATGTACTATTTGCTTCTGAATGTGTTAAAACATAACTTTGTTGCATTGGAACTTTGATTTAAAGAAACACATGGAGACCCTTAAAAACCTTTGTACACTTAATGTGATTAACAATACAATACATATTCTCTGTGTGGCTTGAAAGTAGCTTTATAGTCGGTGTAATAGTAGCTCAGTGCAAGCCAAAACAATATGTGGGTCACTTCCAAAATAAGGTAAGCAGTTTGATAAGGTAAGAGGAAAAACGTTAGTGTTAAAATAAAACATTCCACATCAATAACTCCGGCCCCTTAAATGGTCAGTGTTGTGTTCTGAAATGTAGCTGAGCGATGATTTCACATTTTTCCTCTCTCCCCGGTGTCCTGCTTCCTTTACATCCTTCTTTGGCTCTGTATTTGGCTATTGGCTTTGAGGACTATTAGAAGTGTGGGCTTCAGAGGCCTGTAGGGGCCGAGTTCTAATCACACGTCATATCAGCCTGAGCCCACTCAGATCCAGCTAACGAGAAAATTCGCAGCTGTCTGTTGAAAGTTGGCGAGGTTATAAAACCAGAGGTCATCATATGTTACTGGTTAAAATGCAAATGTACCAGTGGGAATTACCGTTTTGAAGAGCAGCCAGAGGAATTCTTGCAGCCCCTTTCTACTGTAATTGGTTATTTGAATGGTAATTACTGTCAGGAGAGGACCAAAATTCATAGCTGCCCCGTGGCATAGAAGAGGTCCTCAATCACTCATTTGATGGGACAGTTTGAGCCATCAGATCTGAGGGCGGTGTGTGATTTGTGGGGCTTGAAATACACTCGGCATAGCTCATCAATGCTGCTAGCTCACCTCACAAGGTAGAGCATGCAATCAGCATTACTCTGCTGTCCTTTGAGCTCTGCTGCTCTCATGGCACAAAGAATGACTGCGTAAGCGCTCTCTACTTTAATCAATGACAGCGTGGACCTGTTTGAAAATGTCATACTGTTTTATGTTTTATACTTGCAAGCAGTGGCGGATTTATCCATTTAGGGGCCCGACGCAATTGTGTGTGATGGGACCCTCTTTCATGACTGCGGTTGTACAATAATTGAGTGTGTTTATAAGTGCGAGAGAAATGAACCCAGAAGTATGAAACTACTAGAACTCCCAGAACCGTCATTTTGACTGCTCCCGTTCCAATCAATGGAATTCTGAAAAGCTGTTCAGTTTATCATCAGTTTTATTCAAATGTACCTTTAACTGGTAGCAAGTTACAGTAACAGTAACCATAATAAAAATAATGACATAGAAAAAAAACAAAAAAATCACAGTTATGAAGATCGAAAATGAGTAATTACTTTCAAAACAAAACAAAAATCGTCAAAGTGACTGCTCTGGAAGTTCTAGCGTTAAATCGTTTTGTGAATGCTGTTTATTATTATTATATTTTAAAAAAAAGAAAACAAAAAACAGATTGAGATTGGCCCCAGGCAGGATCCTCCCCTGGCCTAATAGATTGTAGCTCCGCCCCTGCTGGCAAGCCCTGAACTCTGTAACCGAGTTCAGTGGCAGATACTTGTGGATATCTCTCTGCTAGTTTTCTTGTATGGATCAATACAGGATGAGGTCTTCAGAACCCTGGTTGTGTGCTCTTGATAAGGCCTGTATGACGGATGCGTTGACAGTTGATTGAGGCTGTCGTTCAGGCTTACCTTCCTCGGCCCACCTGTTTTCATCTCATATATGTCTATGGTGTAGTTGGTCCTGCGGCCGTAGTTGTCAAACTGGATATTTCCCGTCATCCCCTGCACTTGGACCTGCCGTGTGGGACAGACAGACACAGACAGACACATATAGAAATGCAATCACCCGACACATAGAGCTGGTGTTGCGGTGCTCATGTCCAACGGAACTAGTGGAGTGAGCAGAGGCTGTTAATCAAATGATGAGCTGGATACACTTTAATAAAAGATGTAGTTTTATGGTAATGAGAGGCAGAATTTGAGAGAGCTCCTCGCACAGATATCTGCAGGCGTAGGGAGGAGAAAGGCTCGGCGCTCACTGTCACTTTCCATCTTTATCAGCCAGTGCGCTCTGCTATCTCTGCTTCACTTCTTCTTCAAGCCTTTCTTTACTTATCAGTCTGCCGCACTCCCTCCCCTACTCGCTCCTACCGTTTTGAGAGCTCTCTCGATGTCGATGCCTTGGCTCCAGGGCACAGCGGGATTGGCCAGACAGTCCCCGGCGCTGCCTCTCCGGGACACATCCACACGCTGGCGCCGCAGGTACCGGAACGCCTCTGCGATCACCAGGATGGCGTCGTGGGTCAGGGCAGAGGTATACTGCGGGAGAGGGAAATAGCCGTGAGACTGCGGTTGAACAAGCTGTGAAAATCAGGGGAATCTCGTGAAGATGCGAGGCTCCAGGACTGCTCACCGAAAAGTAGCACTGCTCATGACTTTTTATAGTTTGGGGCCGTTGGCTGAATATTTCTTTCAAATTTCAGACGAGAAGTGAAATGTAGGCCAGATGCTGTATATATGCCAAACAGCCGTGTTCCTACATCCGTAAGTGGATTCACAATATAGTGTTTCCAACGTGCACTTATACTTCATCTCCAGTGTACTATTTTGATGAAGTGAAATGAAAAGGCTACATTAGACAGTTTAGAGCAGGAGTATCTAACCTTTTTTTTTAACACCCATACTGAGCTAGATCTTTGGAACAGAAATTGCAGACTGTTACTTTAAACAGTCGGGGAACAGCTGGCCTTGAATGGTGTACTGTTACTTTTAATAGGTGCCTATCAATTAGATCTCTACATTTGCACACGAAAAATATAGTCTTCAAAGTTTTTTGTAATATTGTATATACAAACAGTCTTAGATTGAAATTATTTTTATTTTTTGTGTTGTGTAGATTGTATGTGTATTATAAATACCGCTTTTGTTGTCCTGGACCTTTTGTATGTATGTTAAATTGAAATACAATAATAATACTAATTTTTAAATGATAAGAACTGTATTTGAAGTTTCTAAACCCTTACTATATTCAATATCAACTATATTTTAAAAACGAGTTTGCTCCTCCTCATTATGCGCCAAAACACTCTTCTTTCCTTATATGCACCACAAGAAATAATGCAATAATATTCTGAAGTAAACTAAATTATAATAGTTCATTTGAATAAAACAATGAATCATCAAAACTATTCATGCTGGTATTACGACTGCTTCTTATGGGAATTCTGCTTCCTCACCTCTAAACCGCACGGCTTAGTCATGAGTCCTCTATTGGTCCGAAGTTTTGCTGCAGCTTTAGTTAAAGATGAGTGGCCTAATGCAATACTTTATCTCCTACGCACTTTCCCATCATGTTATCTTGACCTTTTTACCGCCCCTGTCTCAAAATGTTCGCTGTTGACCAGTGCACCATGACAAAATCTAATTAAATGCCATTCAAAATCCATTTCTTTCTTGATCATTGTTTAATTAGATGTAAATTGAAGCTGTGATATAACCTTGCCTCGCTCCGCCTATCAATATATTGATCGCGGGGCGGGATGAAACACAAAGCTGAGCGGGCCGAGGGGTCGTAGGAGGAGAGTGACAAAGGCAAACAAAGGATGAGAGAAGCAGAAGTGATAGAGCCCACTTCAGAAGGAGCAGGACTTGTATTCTGCATGCACAATGAAAAGCCTCGCTGGCGAAGCACCTTCAGAGGAGTGTTCCGGGCCTCGGGGAATTCTCTTTCATCCAGACGCTCCCAGCGCTGCATAAACTGTTGTACAATGGGGTTCTCGGGGTTCACTATCTGAAACCCTGATATGTTGGCTCCACCGGCGAAGACTTTGTCCAGGCTCACGTTGGTAAATCCCTAGGATGAGACAATAGGGTTATGTTATGAAGTAACTTGTTCTGCTTTGAAGTTGCTTTAATAAAATGAAAGGGAACGCTCAGCAGAATACTAGAAAGGTCTCCATCATGTGGCAGCGGGGTTTATTAGAGCGCTGTAGAGCATGTGTGCGCTCTCTAAGTCAAGCCAGACTTCTCTTTGAGATTCTAATGATTTTATACCACAAGTTCAACATTTGCTGTCGTTTACATGTGTGTGTGTGTGTGCATTTGTATGTGTGTGTGTGTAAGTCTTGTGTGGAATTTTGTATGTCTTTCAATGTGTTGAAATTCCTAATATAACTCTATCTTTAATCTCAAATATAAAACAAGTTATATTTTATGTGCAAGTTTCTTATTCTTGCCAGACAACTTTCAAGTACATATTGAGTGAAGGCTATAACTACTGTACAAAGGCTGCTTTTCTTGCATAGCATCTGTTTGCACAGGTTTTCTTGTTTTTCTCTTATCAAAAAAGTAAAACAAAGTGCTTTAAAAGTTTAGTAAAAAATACACCTGATGACCCAGCCATGCCACCCATGCACCCCAACATTTACTCCCAATGCACTCCAGAGGAAATACTAAAAAGGTAAATATTAAAATGGTAACGCAAAGAGACTAAGATTATGATTAGTGATATGCATGAAAGTACATAAATACATAATACATTTTAAAGTGCTTTTTTGTGATCTTGGTCTATGAAATGGACAATTTTACTTTATTTATATTACTAAAACAGGTATAAAAGTCTCACTACAATTTCAAAATCTCTTATTCAGGGAGCACTCAGAGGAAGCCTAGGCAGACACAGGTAGAATATGCAAACTCCCCTCAGAAAAGCCCCGTGTTGATGGGGATTCAAACTAAGGACCTTCTTGTTGAGAACCACATGTCCCGCCTTTCTTTTATTGACCTTCATTCAACCAGGACCAGTAGAACATGATTTTAGTTGTAGGGGAAACCACAACGCTTGGAGGAGAACTATGCAGGCACAGAGAGAACATGCAAACTCCACACCGAAAGGCCCTGTCTGGAAGTGGAAGCAAACCCAGGAC
>JAPMNZ010952513.1:0-14754 GCA_029875035.1 Pomatoschistus microps | reverse complement strand
TTTATGCAAACATTTAATCATAAGTTAAAAGTTAAACCCCAGGAGTTGTCTTGGGGCTGCACAAGAAGTTAAGTACTATTGTAGACGTCAGTATTGAGACCGTTTTTCATGAATTAAACTGAAAAGTCTTTTAATTCATCTTTATAATAGCCACTACAACAGCACATTTTCATCATAGCTGTTCTCCACTCTTTGAACTGATTTTAGTACACATTGTTGCAGAATTTGCAGCAACCCCCTTTTACATAAGCGTGATTATACATTATTTAAATCAAAATTGCCAATCCCTCGTTGCCAATGGGGGAAATTCCAAAGACACTAAATGATATCATCACCAAGGCTAACTCGTATCACATGTTTTTCTTGATATCGTGCAGCCCTAAAGGAAACAATTAAAAGTCTCCCAGATCAACTGACGCTGTGGTGCAATTTGCAAGCTGAAACATAGTAATTGAGTTGAGAAGTGTACTTTTCATCACCAAGCAGGCCTCCTCTGGCATTTCCAATCATAAAGCACGCATTCTGGCACCGGCTATTTTTGACGTATCTTGGGAAATTCTCAAAAACTAAAAAGTCAGCGCACACTAGACAAGATGCCATTCCTTTTGGGACGGAGCAATGCTGTGCCACCCATGCTTTCCCAAACTTTGACAAAATAATCTAATGCAAGTTTTTTTTCAGAATAGATATGAATATAAAACAAAGTGCAGAAAAAGTCCAGTGAAGTGTACTGATTACAATTTAATTTCTCTTCATGCAACTGATTAGGGCTAAGTATCATTCATAGTCAGAGTATGTAGATACAGGGGACTTACAATAAGTACAACGTAAAAAGCTTTTGGCCCTTTATGTAACACTCAGTCACATACAGCACAATATTGATATGATTATATTTAATTCATTGTAGTCAAAGATTTTTTTCTCTAAATAAAAATAAACAATATTGAAAATAAAGATACAATGTTGTATCTCATTTTAAAATGACTTTATTTATTTAAAACATATTTTCACTAACATGGATGGAAGTATCTTATAAGGTATATTCCTTGATTGCATAGAAATCTTTACCCAAAATCCACATAAGCCAAATGTGCATGACTCAAACTGTTTTTGTTAATGTCAGTAAAACGCTCGTGTTCCTGCTACATAAAGCATCCATATTCATCGAGTTTAACCAGTCCAGCTTGTGTGCTTGAAGACAATCAGGAGAGCCTTTTGACCTGTGCTGACATTGACATATGGACTATAGCCACGGTCCATTTAAAAACAGGCTTCTATGACCCCATCCCTGATCATCTATGTTCTCTTTCTCTTTGCTACACTCAGTCCTATTTCTGTCATTTCTGCATGGGATTAGTGGGCAGGCCAGAAAATCTTAATCTCCCTGAGAGAGTAGTCATAGGAGTAAAAACGACATTCTGGCACTTTCAAATGCCATTTTGCCCATGGATTGTTTTACCTCTAAGTGACAGGTATTTCCTTCCCTCTTTTTAAAATGACAATCCATATAGGTTTACGCAACCCGCCAGCATGTTGTTGCCAGTAGCAACAGGACAAGAGAGTCATTCCTTTTAAACTGTGAGCCCAGAGGAGAGCAGTACATAAGGGATATGAGAACTGGGAAAAGAGGTAGGTTTAGCTTGATTTAGTTTGGCATTTGCAAGTTGCATTGCTATTTCTGAACCCCAGCAGGGAGCATGCTTCGGACACCACCTTGTCATAATGCCACAAGGTTCAAATTGAAAATCAGCATATTGGAATTGGTTGACATTTACAAGGTGCTCCAGAGGGAAGAGGTAGATATGTGGTTAAGTAAGTTGAAAGTGAAGTGTGTCCTCCCAAAAAGAAAAAAAAACAAGATATCTTCAAAGATTAGGTGGCATTTGTAAAGTCCACAAGGCTGGCTAATCAATGAATATAAATCAGTGCTGCATTGATATAATCCATACAGCCTTCAAGCAAAAGTTGTGAAAAAATAACCTTGACATATCCCACTCTTATGAATAATGTGGCATTTGCAAGCCCTTTAAAACAAGTCAAACAGAGCGAAAAGCATACTGTAGACACATTGTCAACAGTACTACTACTTTGAAAAGTTATATTTGTTGATATCTGCAAGGTCGGACAAGAAGCTAGGACAAAAGGAGAGTTGAAATTAAGAGTGTCATGGCAACATTAGAAGAGAGATTATCAGAGATGCTGTGAGATCAATGTTTTATATAAGCAGCTCAAAAAGCAAAAAAGACAAACAATCAAAAGCGCATTTTAACAAGACAGAATTCAAGTCCCTTTCAAATCTGAAGCATGACTTTGCTACTTCAATATTGCCACCCCAGAATCAAGCCAGCCTCATCACCAGAACCATTGATACAGTGGGTGGCTCAAGGCAAGGTACTCCTCTATCACCATGCAATATCGTCCTATCAGTAGCCCTGGTCACTTACCCGTGCGGAGACCCAACATCCTGACGCATTCAAGGGACACGCATACTGTAAAAAAAAAAACACTGGAGAGGGGAACAATCCACCGGCTTCGCTCCTGCTTGCAGCTGCTACCCAGTCATCCAGGCAAAGTTAACATCCACAAGCCGTTGACTGCGCACTCTCTCTCCTCTGTCTTCTCCGACTTGACTACAATCCCTCCTTCTCCGTTGCTGTCTCGCTCAATCTGGCAACGTGCTTTGACTTTCCTGCATCTCCGGCGTCTCTCCTCCCTTCGGATCCCCTCGGCGGCCACGCTCGCTCTGCTCTGGCTTCCCCCTGCAAAGCCTGCTTGCTCACTCCCCCTCTATCTCTCTGCCGTGTTGCTGCTGGCTCCACAACCCCCGCCCACCAGCCCGCTCCCNCCCTATGGCTCCATCTCTCCTCGGAGTATTCCCCCTGCCTGTCTGTCTGTCTACTCTTCTATTTTTTTTCTCCAGCCTCAGAGGAGCATGCGGGACGTTTAACATGTGGAGCTAAAGGGGGAGTTTTAAAGCAATATCTTTGGTGGTAGGCCTATTCCCTGGAGGTTGCCCATACTGGGGTTGCATTGGGGGTTTCTCGTTGGGGGCTGGAGTTATCTGTTTTGGTGTAGGGGGTCAGGGAAAATAATGAGAGCTAACAAAAAAAAAGCACCCAGCTTGTGATCATTCGCTAACTAGGATCTTAATAGGGCTGAATGACGATTTTGGCAAAAGATCTAATTGAGATTTGTTTTTATTCTCTTGCCAAACATTGAGATCAGACTTGCAATTTGTTTTTAAGAACAGATCTTTTGCTCAGTGTGAATACAATCCTATTTATTCTACAATCGTACTTATCAATACATTGTTATCTATTTAGAAAGTAAAGAATATATATACAAAATAGTTATTAGAACAACACAATAGGTCACATTCACATGATATCACAACATTGCAAAGACCCTCTTGTTTAAAATTGAGGTGGAAAGTTGCTGAAAAATTTCCTTTCCTGGTAACTATGGTAAGAAGTCAGACTGGAATGTTTCTGCCATTCTTTGGCCAATCCACAAGAAGCAAAAATCAGAAAGTACCACATCTTCTCCATCAGTATATATCAACAATAGTCTGAATATATTCTCATAAAGGTGAAAAAATATGCATAATAAGGATAATGCTTTGTGAATCACTATCAAAAAAACATTTGGACCTTTTATTTCTCCACATTACTTTAAAATAAAATAAAAAATGCTTCTTTGGTTACAACTCCGAGATGACCAATGATTTTGTTATCTACCAAGTTTTTCCCAATAGTGATTTTAAATAGTCTTGCGGCACTAGCCCTTACCGGATCCTTAAGAAATACCCAAAGCTACTCATAGAAATGAGAACAAATGGAGAAAATTGTTCTCTGAGTTGAATGTGTTTTTTTTCACACGTAACTTCTTTGCAGAGGCTAATTACACGGTGGTGCTACTAAAGATAGTGTTTATGGCTGCAAAGGATGTTGGATGGTTCCTTGCAAAACCCAAGCAGAATGACCAAAATAGCACCTTATACTAGGTTTCTGGAGTGTTCAAGCGGCAATTGTGAAGCGATCATAACACGTTAGTTTTTGCTGACAACTCGGGAATTCTCACCATGAAAAAACAACTCTTGACAACTCAAAAGGCAACAAAGAGGCCAACAAAAAGATGTAATTAGGCCAACAGACGGCTTTTCATCTGGTGTCAAAAATCTAAAGTAGGTAATTGTCTAGAGAGAGCAATCAAAAACATCTTTTTGTTCTTCGGAGGAGACAGTGGTTTTGTTGGGAGAGACGTGTCTGAAAGGAAAGTTGTTACAGCAGATATCCTGGAGTAGTTTGTGCTAGTTTGCAAATTCAAAACTAATATAAAAACAAACTTAACTTTTACATGCTGATTAAAACTTATTCTAAATGTAACACAACTGCTTCTTATTATTGATTCTTGAAATTAATTTGATAGGAAGAAAGAAGGAAGGAGGTAGCCAATTATTAGTCTTGGCGATGCACGGTAAGATTACAAATGGTTTTGAGGTGATTAACTCAATTGTTTATATCTTTGTATTTTAAATATATTCATTAACAGGAGAAACAACGTGTATGATTATGAGAAATAAAAAGTATATAGGAGGAGTTTCTCAAATTTTAGGAAAAAAATGCCCTTTCCAATTTTTGAACAAAACTCTCTGATCTCCTGCTTTTTTTGGTTCTTTTGAAAGACAAGCTTACATGCATTACCTTGTTAACATGTTTCGGCTGCAGAGCTGCGAGCCATCTTCAGAACTGTCACCCTTGGTGTCACCAAGGCGACCTACCAGGTCACTCAGACTGGCCACGCCAACTCAGGAAGTATCATCAGCTGGTAAATGACATGTCACCAAGACGGGTTATAGTTCTGAAGATGGCTCGCATCTCTGCAGCCGAAACATGTCAACAAGGTAATGCATCTCAACTTGTCTTTCAAAAGAACCAAAAAAAGCATTTTAACTCAAGACAAAATTAACTTTTTGAACCACTCTCTGATCTCATTTGACAAATGTATCACCAGAATGATTGATAATTGGGAGGACCAATAGTCTTGATGATCCACCCGGATGTAGACAATGCCACCCAGTACACATAGCACCAGCCCCTATTTTTCAATTAACTAGGGTCTTCCAGACGTGATTAATACAAAGCATAACATTATTTTTATCCACCCACAGCCAAGCAGGGCCCTGAACCTGTTCATCCATCAACTATCATTCATTTACAGTATGCACTCTCTGCTTCCCTCTACGTATGACAACCATGACACCTGTCTTACCTGGCACACTATACATCCATATACCCAGGGACTACAGGTGGATTTGAGCATCTTTGCTATAACCTGGTACAATGGATCTCTCCTTTGTGTTAATCTTTAATTGTACACTGTCCCTGTTCAAATAACATACATACCATACTGGTCCAGAAAAAAAAGAAGAAATATTATTCTCTGTAAACAAGTGAGACTTTTTGATAAGAATTTTTTATGTGAAATAATATTTTAAGTATAAAATATATGTATCCTATGTGAACAATACTAGTGGCCTGTATCTCCCGATGCTACCGCCAAAGGGAGGAGGGTTTTTTTTCCCCCCCAAATTTCCAAATAACCAGCCATGCAAGTTATAATTTCACCAGATAAATGTGTAATGTCAGAGGTACCATGCCATCATGACATAGGACCGACATGTTTATGGCAGAAGTTCCTGATATTAGCACTGACTGATCTAAAAAATAATTCCAGGTTGGTTTGTGATGAGCAAACAAGGCTGCGACATCATAACTATGTGAAAAAGTTTACATATACACTATAAGTAGATCTACTTACAGGAACCAGCCTCATGAATGCTGAAGGACTGGGTCAAAAACTCTTGTCAAATGCTAGTGCTTAAACTGTGCTACCATCTGCTGCAATCAAAATCAGTCTCAGCTCAACGCCTGCGACCAACTCCAGCCCCTGAGCTCGCGGGACACCACGAGGGCCCGGCGGGGGAGAGAACCTCTCATGGGGGGAGAGAGTCCTGGCTATTGTCTGAGGCCCCCAATCGAAGCAGCATGAAGGNGCGGGCATTTGAAAGAGCCCCCAATGACAAGAGCGCTAAAAAAATAAGAGGGAGAGAAAAAAGACACAGGGTTTTGACTTTAGAGCGCTGATGTCGCTTATGTCCCGAATGAACAATGACACTAACCATGTGAGAAAATTAGCTGGCCAGGGGGTGAGGAAAGGGGGGAGTGTGGAGGGGCATGGGGAGTGCAGGGGACAGAGAGGTCACAGGAGACGTAAACAAGCTAAGTTGAGGTGTTGTATGCAATACTGGTGGGTGGGCTGCAACAACGAGACTTCTAGAGCTGGAGATCACTCCACCACAGTTTTTATATTTTTATTTACATAAAACCTCTGGCTAGAAAAATGAAGGCTTTCCATGGGAACAGTTGGGGGATGTGGGTCATTGGATATCGGATGTTTTGTTCACACTGAAGTAAAAAACGTATCTACTGTATATTTACACAATCATGAAATATTACATTCCAGATATTTGTTACTTAGACAAATATTGCGTTTGGCACAGAGCTTAAGCCACTTTTTGTTTGAAAAAAGGTAGTTTACATGAGAAAAAACTGCAACAAGGGCTTAACTTCCATCGCTTGGGATTTTCTTTTATTACTTATGCTGAACTGATTTTTGTGTTGAAATTAACATGCCATTACATTATCTGTTTGTCCTGTTTTAAATGTACAGGAAATACTGTATTGTATCTTGGGATGTCACAAGGTTAAACAATGAATTACAACTAATCAATTAAGAAAAAACATATATCATTTAAATTTTATCATTCAGATAATTCAATAATCTACAAGTATTTTTAATCTAACAACAAGTCATGTAAAAACAAGTAACAAGTCATCTTTATGAAAATGTTCCTCCTGGGAAGTCACCTGAGCTCGTTTTGGTCAAATGCATGAAAAATCCCACATTCACTGACCTTTCGGGTTCTATACTAATTGGTTAATAGAAAAAAATAATTGTCCCATCTAAATAAGCGTTAATTACAGCCCTAATTGGACCCCAGGAGGGATAGCTGATAGGAACTCTACACACAAAAACCAATGATAGTGCAATGATAAAAAAATATAGATTTTTGAGACTACAATATTTCAACAGCAATCCAATTCTGCATTGTTTACCAATGCATTTATTTACCTATTTATCTTGCATGCCGCATAATTCCAAATTGAAATTCTAAATCAGATCGGCCTCCATATCTGCCACGCATCTCTGTCTTCCATTTATCACGCTTCTCATCTGTGAAAGATTCATGATGTCAGATGATTGGCCCATATTACCCAAACGAGATAATTGCGTTTATCATATCCGCAGCTGCCGTGTACGCCAGCTCCAGTGATCTGCCTGGGCCGCCTCAGCAAGCAGGTGGCCCCCAATTACACCCATTGTCCAGAGTGGGTCCAAAACAAAGTCCAGACAAATGGACAGCACAGTCAATGCTAACACTTACATATGCAAATAATCGTGAAATATTAGGGCAGGGGGCGGGAGACTAATTTGATTGGAGCGTGGAAGAGTGGATTGATGGATAGTTTGATGGCGCCGCAAAGACGGGGAAGAGTATAATTATGAAAAAGCGTGCCAATTTTGAAATGAAATATGGTCACGGGTTGGCGGTCAACTTGGTCATTTTGTACAAAGCAATAAAAATAGGCAATAATGGTTGAATAATTGTGCTCAAATGTGCATAAAGTGGGTTATGAACTGGTGTAAGGAGCCAGCAAATACAATAGTTTTCCATTTAAGGCTTTCCAGATTACATTAAACTAAGGAGACTGCATTGTGTTTGTCTGTGTGTTTGTCTGTCATTCAAACAATTGTTCAAAATGACTGAACGTGTTCTTGCTTCTATAAGACTGTACATGACAACATTCCGACATAAAAAATCACTTTAGCAGTTGAACTAATTGTTAAATAATCAGAGCAGTGTTGGCACCAGACGGATGTTTCTCTGTAAAATGTAAAACTATATGTAAACCATAATGGGAATTAGTTATGTGAAATTAATTTATCAACCATTTCACTTTTAATAGGGTAAAAGGATTAGAATACAATTTATTTGGCTCACTTAATCAGAACTGTTTTGATTAAACAGTATAGGTACATATGACGATTTTTATCTCACTTTTTTAACCTGGAATGATGCCGATTTTCTTCCCACTAATCATATCTAAAGGCATTAGCACACCAATCTATTATTAAGTCTGACTGAGAAAAAGCCAGTTTACACAATAACGCAGTGGTAAAGAACACAATTTGACAACAGTAATGCTGAGAACACGTTTTATGAAGATTCATGAACTGTAAACAAGAGACCTCTTTTTCTTTCAATCCTCTCCTGTCTTTTGCTTGGTATCAACCCAGTCCTCTACTGTCTTTCACAACTTTCTTAGCGACTGGCATTTAGTTGAATTTTCATCAAAACCACAAAGATACACTGAAATAACCGTGAAATAAAATACTTTTTACGCATTACATTTTTAATTGGTAGAAACTCCCTGAATGCCATTCATTGTTTAGGTCAAAAAGAACGGTGGCGTTGAAAATGGGGGTAGTATAAGTAATGATAACGTAACTACTGAATAAACATGCATGAATGGCTGTAAAATCAACATTGTATGGAGAAATACAAAGAGAAAACTGAAAAAAATGTAGTCTTTAAATGCAAATCTCTCAAAGAAAATGGTGTAATCTCATCATCATTAGTCACTGTTGTTTGAGTGGATTCTTTTCCAATTACCAACTCCTTGACTGGCAGGCTTAGTGCCTAAAACAATCTAACTTCTGCCAATATTTTACCAAAGTAACTGTTCATCATCTGTGGATCAGCTGTGTCTGAACATGCACCCAGCGGAAAAAGGTCTCAAGGCAAAATTGGGACGCGTTGTCTCCAAATTTGTCAAAGACTTTGCTGGAGGCTTTTTCATTAGCTCACAAATACCCAGAGTATGAGCTGTTTACCTGCTGCACGCAACACTTTGCAACAGTTAAACACGACAGAAAGTGCAGATAAACACTGTGCTGAATGTGTGTGACGTGGCTGTTCCAAAGGCCACTATCGGACTAATGTCAACATGTCCCCTTTCCATTCTAAAATTTAATAAAAAAGAGAGGATAACATGCAAAATGGACTTTTCTCAGCTTTCAACCATGACCATCCCTTGTCATGTTTTATACCAATTCACGCATGGTTCAGTCATTTTGACATTTCCGACATGGAGGGTATAGACTGCTTTTGATGTGGTCACTTTTCCTCTGAACATGCAAGTGCGCGAAATCAATCCCTTTATAACAATGTTTAAAAATTATGTTGATATATGTACAATAATGCGTGCAACATTTGATCACATTTTATGTAGGGGGGTATAGGGTCAGAAGCATTTCTCCTTTAAAGCTACATCCATGAGTAAAAAGTTGTCTTTTAGTTTTAGTTTTTATGTGAACTGCTGACCCTTTAGTCGGCATTAGTCTGACAAACATTTGCGAAACAAGTTGTCTAATAATGACTGCGGTAATGCCCCAAACTGCATCTTTATGCCCCATATTTCACTTTCTCTGTCATCGCAGTTAAATGCTTTCCTCTCGGTCGCTGCTAATAGCCCATTGTCTGAACACATGTGAGTGTGTGTGGCCCAAGAGGCTGTTGATTGATCAGCTTGGATATGTGTGTCCTGCCCTTTTCCATACCTAAAAATTGATTATTTTAAATGTGTTTAATTTGATTATATGATTCTGGTTTTGTGTCCTGAAGATATATCAATATGTTGTGAATGTTGCCTTTCATTTCCTATGGATGTGGATTTGTGCTGGGGCTTAAGCCATTTGAATTTATTTTTTGTATTAATAATAAAGTTCAAATGTATTTGAATACTTATTTTGAGCATTAAATGTGAGAAAAATAAATTAAATATTATTCCGCTAGCAGCAGAGAGCACCAAAGTGGTCACAAGGACACATGCCAGTTATACAAAAACACAACAGCCAAAACAGAAGCTGTTATTCGAAAATTAGGGGCTGTCTTAAATTTCGTTTGGATGTCCTTATTATTTCTAAGATTAGAATTATATTCTGTTGTAAAATTTAATTTTCCCAGCCCAAATGTGGATATTTATAGTGACAAGCCTGCAAAGTACATATACCCCTGTATGAGACAAATACGGAAAAAATGAAAAATTTGATTTTGGCTCGTTACATTATAGAAATAGGAATGATGCCCATTTACTTCACACTAATCCTATCTAAAAGGCATTAACAAACCAATCTATATTCAAAAGTCTGACTGAGAAAAAACAGTTTACACAATCACGCAGTTTTTGAAGATTTATGGACTGAAAACAAGAGACCTCTTGATGGCTTTGGGCGGTGCCACAAAAGTGAGAAACTGAGGCCCGGCTCAAAGCTACTCTGGGTTTTGCCTAAAGAATGGGTTATACTACATTTAAGAGCCTAGGGGTGGACCCACCACCTGCAGAGGATCAGCGAGGGACTGTTGGGTGGCAGCTCTCATAAACTATTAAAAAGTGTTGAAAATGAGTGAATATATGAATTTAAGGGCGTCTCTATTATTTTTATGTCATAGTTATACAATAGTGATACTATTACATGACAGAGACAGGAACTTTTAGTCTGAGTCATGTTACAGGGTTCCTGATATTTGAGTAGATGGATCTAAAAAACACTTGATGTCAGTAACCTGAAGTGGTTTTTAAAATGGTGTAACATGGTTAAAGCTCAGCAAAGCCTTTAAAACCAAACTTGAATTATTTCTTTCTTATCTCACACAACCATGTTTCATTGTATTTGCCCTTCCTCCATAGCATTGATCCCTACACCATGATCCAGTCCACTGCCTGGAAATCCTAACTTGGGCTTTGTCGATGCGGTGGCCTAGGTGTGTGTTCTCAGACGGCCATTAATCACAGCGCAACCGCAACAAGACGCGCTTTGTTCCCCCTGGCCTGCGATTATCTCCTGCAGCTCCTACATGGTGCTTCGGCGAGACATGCTCCTGGAGAACAATGTTTGCTAATGCGGCTGCAAAGTACGGGCTGGAAGACAGTTTGGAGACACATCAAAAGTCCAGAGGGCGGAGGGAAACTACAAGTGTGGAGGAGTTGTTTAGCTGTCAACACGGCTGCCGTCTGGAAGGGGGATGGTTACCATAGCTGGGGAAGAGAGGAGGAAATGCCTGGGATGTTGACAAGGCAAGTTTGTTTACTCAACAGTCCAAGGAGCATATACTTGAAGTGATGATTAGAGCTTTTCATATGTATTTACAAATCAAATGTTAATTCACAAGTTTTTTTCTGTATAAAGTAGAGTTGTAAAGCTAGTTTTATCTCTGGATTTAATTCCTAGAAGTATAAAATGCTTTAATGAATCCTTAGAATCTAGAATCAGAGGTGGTTCTCAGCAACACAGATAAAGTGATAAGCAACGTGTCTTATGAGTTCAGAAATGTTTAAGAATACAGCTTCATCTGTTTCAAACACGCCCTGTTTCAAAATACTTTTTACTCAGACAGAACAGAAGCAATCATTTGTCAAGGCATAAAGAGTAGAAAACGATAGCATTTTACTTTGTTACAAGTGAAAGCAGCAAACGCTTTAGTGCAAGGGTCACATTAGTTCACAACTCAAACTGTAAAATCTTTGTGACTGATATGACGATGCTCTGAATTTTATAATGAGGCATTTGACAGATTTGACAGAGCCAAAGTTGGTTGATTGACACATGTCATTCTAACCTGCAACATTAGCATAATTGATGTGATTTTGTGACAGAATTACAAGTACGTAAATTAGAGCATACATCCAAATGGATTTGGAGCTTCTGAGGCTTTACAAGTATAGCATGCTTATATTGGCAGAGCTGGAGTTTGTTGGATGACAACTTGTGTTTTATGAATATGGCAACTTTTGGTTAGCACAGCAGAAGGCCACAATAAATGACCCACGGGCCGGACTTTGGACATGCCAGATCTACAAGAACACATCATGCAGAAAAACAGTAATCGCAATGATCTTTGTTGGCAATTTCAAAGACGATACAAAATGTGCTATAAACGATTACTGTCTAAAGGCTTCATAACTGAAAAATGCCTTGTGAGTATTCCATGGGACTGGTTTTCTCGTCTCGGCGTCATTTACAAGCTAATACTTTCTGAAGGAGAACAAACCCTCATGTTTTCCTACTCTTTTCCCCCTGATACCAACATGGCCGTGTCTCCCTTATCATTCCTGTCACTTTGCTGATGCTGCGCCAGTGGAAATGCCCGGGCCCCTCACAATGACTGCTGCAGAAATCCCCTCTGGAAGTGTGTGTGCGGCGCAGGCTGGGGCCGAAGATGAAGTGTGTAATGGAATAAGGGCCGTGGTACACCTCCGTCATGTCTCATTAGAGCCCGTGGAGGATGCGGGGGAGTGGGGGGGATATAGGCGGCCGTGTCCCCCTGACGCTGGTGGTCTGCAAGACGAGCTGTGACTAGATGGCTTTGACAAGGTTTGATCGTCTTTAATTAAGCTTGGGTCAATTGCTAAGCTGCAGTGTGTAAATGGACCATACAAATAAATCTGGTTATGTAAAGTGAAATTACATCTGACAGATACCAGATCCTTTTTTTTAATAAATGGGTTTATAAATATAATTTGCATATATTTAAAACCACTTGTTCAAAATGAAATCTATCAAATCCTCTGTATTATAATGGCAAGAAAATATAATGTGTTGGGCTTGCAACTTATTAACGTTGCTATTTATACTGGTATACTATGAGTGACTCTAACCTTAAACACATATTTTGGATAATCTCTGTTCATTTGTCCGTTGAACTTTGTAAAACGTCATGCCACTCAAAACACTTTGGTTTCACATAAGAAAGATTTATTTAAAAATTAATAAAACATATCTCATTGTGGAAAACTACATAATTTAGTAGTGTGCAAGAAATACCCCAAAATGATTATTTAGGCAACACAAAAGGCTGAGAATGTCTTTGTATCCATGACGCCATAGTCTAAGAATTCATCATAGGGTAAGGAGTCTAAAATAAAACGCTTTTAAAAAACAATTCTTCCACTCTCTCAAATCACCCAGACTACAAACATATTGAGAGTGGAATCTTCCATCCAAAGTCGCAACTCAAATCCTCTCGGCCCTGGCTGGAGAATGTGGCAGGTGTCGTCCAGAAGACAGGACCACCATACCACCATCCTCCTGTCAGCGTTCCTTGTGGCTGCTCACCCAAGTCTATTAAGTCCTTCTGAAGACTTTCTTATCAAGATGTGCACAGAGATTCCAGCCTCTTTTGTGCTCCTAAAGACTTTCTTTATTTTGGCTAAAACCTGTGTGGCCATCTCTCACAACATCCTATATTTTCAGATAAGGACATCCCAGATCCTGTCTCTCCCCTAGAGTTG
This sequence comes from Pomatoschistus microps, assembly GCA_029875035.1. Lineage (NCBI taxonomy): Eukaryota > Metazoa > Chordata > Actinopteri > Gobiiformes > Gobiidae > Pomatoschistus > Pomatoschistus microps. The sequence goes on along the minus strand of JAPMNZ010952513.1, from coordinate 1,279 downwards.
ACAGATTGGATTTCCAGCTATTTATTAAGTTTTTAAATCTCAGAGAGGAAAAGAAAAAAGGTGTCTTTCAAAACAGGAAACCGATTGATCTTTTGGTGGATGACATTTGATTAAAGAAAATCCTTCAATGACAGCTGTGAATAGTATTGTCGACAGGATTGTAAGGATTGGGCGTCAATCCGAACAAAGAGAATTGCATTTTAAACATCAATAACTCATTAGAACATTGATTGTACGTTTCAGACTTTGCATATAATACAGTGTTCCAGTCCGTCTGCTCTATATCGCGATCAGTGGGAAAGGTCTGGGACTTAATGAAACTGACTCCATTGAAACGCCTCGGACTACCTGCTGATGTGACAGATGCAAAGTCTGGCACAAAAGGATCAATCATGGTGAAGAATTGGTGGGAGTGCTTCTAAACAGCTGGGATGGGGATAGAGAAGCCTGATGTATGCTAAGAGGAAATTACAATATGCAACTTCTAAAGTCAATCAATTATTCAGTATCATTCAACTTTCAATTTGGAAGAGTAATGGCTTGTTTTGGATTTAGAGTGGAAGCAGTTGTAGTCTTCGTTCATCATTTAGAACAATCTGTGTTGGAATGAAAAGAACCTTTGCCTGGAAAAGGATCCTCAATCGCCATAAATATTCAATTGGTCTTGCTATAAATTATCTATGATCATGATAATTGGGTCTTTTTATTAGCAGCATCCCTAACCCATATTTTAGTACTTGGAAAATGCCCAAATTCTAAAACATTTAAGCACGTATTTGTACAAAACATGTCCTCCGTTTTGTTTTATGGTATTGATGTCTGGTTCATTGACTATACCTGAAGAAAAAAAATCTAGCTAACCCTATTCAATCCTGTCATTTGTTTTCCCAAAAGATAGAATATGCATGTGAAATCTGCATTATTTTAAAGGAGACTTGTTAACTAGCAAATGGTGTTCATATGCAAATCATAAAAAAAATGTTGCCCAATTGAAATTAGCAGCTCATGGATCCAAGATACTTTCAGAGACCTGGCTTACCTCTTGTAAAATTTTAGAAAAAGAAAAAATCTCCTAAAGGCACCTACAGGGTTTACATAAAGGGGAATTATGTGGTATTTTACAATACCTTAAAGTGATTGTCCGCAGTTTGTCAGAAAAAGAGAGAGAGAGGTACTTGATTTGAAAAAGACGACGCAAGCTCCCTCCCCTTCCTTTCTGATTGGTCTATGCTCACGTTTCCTTAACACTTGTAAATGTTAATTAGAGAACACATTATAC